>UZAF01016319.1:0-34767 GCA_900617895.1 Haemonchus placei | reverse complement strand
CCCCCCCCCCCCCCCCTCCCTTCCACAGACTTCACCCGGATATCTTCCTGTGACGGGTGTTTGGAGGCACTTGAGTGTGTGTTTGGGTTACTAAGTTGCACATTCACGGGACGACTGAATCCGTCTTGTGCCTCAAACTGAGAGGGCTTTACTGAGATGTCATCCTATTCTTTGGAACGGGGCAGGATGATCAGAATGTCCATGTTATTAAATTTGGATAAAGCAATTCCTTGAAACTGCTTCCCAAGCACCACAAGATCAGCACAAACCCACGGGAGTGCACTGCACTATGGCCCATGTTTCTGATAGTCAGATAAGGAATTGCATCATCGAGTGATAACAAATAAATCAGCTCTACTACCAGAAGAGAAGGAAAAGCTAGTATACACGGTCATCTGAAGAAAGAACGCATGGTCATTTGACGGAAATCGATTCAAACAAATGTAAATAAATTGGAAAAATTCATCATGCTACAGTGCTGGTAGGGTTCACATCTAATAGAAGCAACAATAGACAGCCACTACATGTGGCCATGTAAATATTCATGGTATCCAGCGGTTGGTGAGGCGCGAGGACCCAACGAGGTAATCTAATATACGAAGTTATCGTGGGAATTCCCAGGAGAAGCGAAAGGACCGATTTCTGGTGCTATCTGCAAGTCGGCGAACCTTTCAGTGTTTCAGTTTACTGTATGAAATCTCCGTTAGAATAAAACCTTCGGCACTACTCATCAGCACACACGGTACTGACCAAAAAGAAATTGTTCGACACAAGCAAGAGCAGTACTTCCAGAAAGGTCTAAAAGGGCACTGAGATATGTTGTTGGTATGCAATTCTTTATAAAGAAGAGCTCGGATGCAATTAAGGGTCTGCAGCCCCCCTTCCCCAAATTCATTTTGTGCGACCCTGAACGAACGCCAGATGTTAGTCGGTTGTTTGGCTTGGACGGAATTTGATGCCACACGCTCTCAGAATGAGGTGAATCCCCTCATCCTCATTTCTTTGAGAACATTCTTCGACCAAAACAATTTGAGATTCGCACGGTGAGGATTGCTCCTCCAACCCTCTTTTTCACTTTGTAACCAGAAAAGTAAACAGGAGCCACTGTGTTTCAGTGCATTGATGGGAGAAAACTTCCATTCCATGGAATTCACCGACTAATTCATTACACTGAACCATTACCGATATCCACATTACTGCTACTTGTCAGTATTCAGCTCTTTTTTCGCAGGAAACACCCTGATTCGTTCAACTTGCTTTGCTCACAGAGCATTTTGCTGATTTCGTTTTGCAGCGCTACTTCCTTCCCTTTCATCGTCGGTTGAAATGCTTCTTTTCTTTCCAAGAATGGTGTGACTTCCTGTTTCTCATATCTCGCCCCGAGGCTCCTTACTCATCATATAATAGAGCTGAACCACTACGTATACTATCAATATGGGCAGCAGCCCACTAGATTCCAGTGAGATTAACCCCCTTTTCAGATTCCCTACTTTGTCTGCTGCCTTGCCAGTCTATCCGAATTTGAAAGCTTATCTGACCATCGGTATTCCGGTCAGCAAATTGGGAATAGCAATAAGGGACTGTTAATGACACAGTTCACGATAATTTTGAGGTACCCGTTCTTATTCGAAAAGCGGAAGCCTGAAGTTGGGAATAGTTCATCGGTAGTGAAGAAAGCAAGAGAATTCGCCGATTTCGAGAGAAATATGGCTTCTTAAAAGTGGGAAAATAGAGGTTGGACGAGATTGCCGTGACGGAAATAACAGGGAAGGGGTATTTGTATGAGATTTCAATTGTTGCAATCGCGCAGAGAGCAGTCTACATCAAGCCGAAGCTGTCCAGAACTGCCTTCCAGTGTCGCTATGGGTCATGAACAATTGCTTAAACTGCCTACATGGGTCTCTTTGTGATAGGTGCAGCCTCTACAATTCCGGTGAAACTCGTCTGAGATTTCACACGGTGCAGTCCTCAAGCCTTTATAACTCTCTAACTAAGCCGTTTTCCGACCAGATAGCAATACGGATATGGCATACGAGGAGACCTCGAATGCATGCTATGGAGGATCTCAGAGAGCATTTTTATCATGAACTATGCCTTTAACCTACTCGTTCTCGTTCAGATAATTTGATCGTTCAGAAACTTGGTAAGAAGTAATGTTTGAATTTCAAGTGCCTGTTGTGAAAACATCACTTCGTATACAGGCTGCCAACTCAACCAACAACCAATGTTTGTATTTACATTATGAGGCGCTGCCTCGGCCTCCGTAAATGAGTGAAAAAGAGACTTTGAATGGGGATAATAAAGAAGAAAGTAATTGAATATCGAAATTGTGTCCAACCATTACTAAAATGATCATGTGGCAGGTACTTCTCTCTCTACCCACCTCTGGACAGCGGTCTCCCTTGGAAAAATGTATCTGCCCCTAAAAGTGATAAGAGGGATNAAAAAACAACCAATGTTTGTATTTACATTATGAGGCGCTGCCTCGGCCTCCGTAAATGAGTGAAAAAGAGACTTTGAATGGGGATAATAACGAAGAAAGTAATTGAATATCGAAAATTGTGTCCAAGCGTTACTAAAATGATCATGTGGCAGGTACTTCTCTCTCTACCCACCTCTGGATAGTGGTCTTCCTTAGAAAAATGTATCTGCCCCTAAAGGTGATAAGAGGGATAAGGGTGGTATGAGTAAATCATTGGTGGTTGTGACAGATAAGTGTTAACTGAGTGTTTGACAGGAAATGATTGAATCTGAGTGGTACGAAAGGAAACATTGGGGCATCTTCCGGGGAGAACAACTAGAGTTTGGCCCCCTTTCATCAGTGTATCACCATAAATATCGCAGAAAAGGCTTCACGGCTAGCCTTAAACTTTCTACAATCATGTGGAATGCACATACTGAGCAATGACCATTGGTGGCCGGCAGCCCTTGCCTTTAGCTCCGTTGGCGATGATGAGCTTACAAAACTGAACATTGAAGAAACAAAAAGTTTGAGGATATTGGTAGAAAAGATAAGATTGACTAAAAGTGCTTTAAGAACGGATCTGAATGCTTTAAAGCGTTGCAACGATCGTTCCAATCGGAGAATGAGCTCGTTAACTCCAAGAATGACAGGACTAGAGAGATTCTGATGTTGAAATCAAAGCCAGCAGACATTTTTGTAAAAACATTTGTGTTCGAAAAAAATGCGCTGAATTTTCGAAGTTCACCGCACATAAAACGAGTGCATACTACTTAGGAAGAAGTGGAGCGTAGCGTAAATCGCACACTCAAAGCGGAACAGTCGATCAACAGGGAGACAATAATGACCGGCGAATTGAGAGGACATCGGCATGTTCTATAACGAGATCCAAAGCAAAAGATTGATGAATCGCAGACGGAAAATACATTTGATAAATAAAGCACACAATTGGTGTTAGCTTCATTAGGAGACAAAATATATTAAATGGTCTCGAAAAGATAGTTCAACCAAAAATTCTGCTGGGTAATGCTCGAAAACATCTTATTTTGTATTATAAAAAAGAAAAGATTTCCCACGATGACCAGCACCGTTTAGGATATACCCTAAAATTCCATAGATAAGAGCGGTTGAAACTAACGGTGAAAAATGAATTGGAATGAAATTGAAATTGAATGCAGTCACCCTCTAACTTGTTGGATGGATATATTAAACTTCGAAGAAGAAGCTAAGAAGAAGCTCCGCCCCTTAAAACAATTCATATAGAAAAACAGCGACCCGATAAAATCGCTTTTCTATATGAATTGTTCATTAAGTGGGCGGGGTTTGGAGTTAAGGGGCGGGGCTTCTTCTTAACTTCTTTATCGAAGTTTAATTTATCCATCCATCAAGTTAGAGGGTGATTGCATTCAATTTCAATTTCATTCCAATTCATTTTTTACCAGTAGTTTCAACCGCTCTTATCTATGGAATTTTAGGGTACTCAATTCTTTCACTCTGCTACCAGCTACATTCCTACAGAGGTGGCCAAAACCCTATTTAGCGCTTTCATCCTCCCAGACGAGACTGTCGGCCAGTATCCGACACCACATTGGCTGGCCTTGCCCCTTGCAGTACGGCAACCATGGAACAGCGATAAAGGCTATGCCTATCCTAACTTATTCAATTATACGTCGAGGATGATGGTTGGGTAAGGTATTTGGCCTGAACGGGAAACGTCCGGGGTTTGATCTATTGACTTTATGTACCGTATCGTGCCGCTCAGAATAACTCTCCTGCTCACCTTTACACTTTACAATCACTATATCACTTTTTACCTCTGCTGTCACTTACTACCATCCGTCACCACTGCTTCATTCTTACCCATACATCAATTGTATGAGCCGGACTTCCACTATTGACACGGGATCTTCAAATTTTTGATGGATTTCGCTTTTATCCAGATTTAAACAGCTGATACAACATTTCATCACACCATATGAACTGCCATCCCCGTCCCATCCCCCCTATCAATCCTTATCATCGGTTATCACCTCGCAACCCCTATTATCATCAATCATACAGAAGACCACCAAACTACATGATGAATAAGGGGTTGGAATGGTACTGTGTTTTTGAGCTAGAAACAGTATGGAACAGTTCCGGATCTGGATTAGCAACATTTTTCGTAACAGTGAAACAGAAAGGAAATCGAGAGCGTACACATGGACTTTCTAATTAGTCGAATAAGCCGAATCGCATGGACAACAAAAGAAAAGGTTGGAAAGTGTTACCAGCAGGTGGCGGTCTGCGAAGCCGACAAGCCGACCATAAAGCTGCCCATCTCGGCACTTACAGGCTGATATTGAGGCTTATAGGCTTTCAATGCGATTAGGTCCAGTCTTATCGCTCGTATTCTTTGAAGAGCTCATGTTAACCGTGCTTATATGAACTGAGTGAACCAGGGTGTTCTTCTGGCAAAATTACCTGGGGGAGGGGTAGGGGCAGATTGGTATTCGCCCAGGCCGAGCAATCGATCCATCCTTCCGTGGACGGTTTTATTGGTACGTTTGGGAGGTAGAAACACTGACTTGTACATCGGCTGGCCTCAGCATGTCATTGTACGTGAATAGGCCAACGCATTCAGAAAAAANAAAAAAGCGGGGGCGCATTCGACTCCCATTCAGTGGTGGCGTTTTTGATTGGATGAAGGATGAATATGTGGCATCCGAGTACGTCGTATGGGGCGCTGTTAGATCGAAAAATGGCCTAAAGGGCCCAGATTAGGCGTAATAGTAATTCAAAAATTATGCCTACTGTACACCACACCCAGAGGAGGACGAGTTTTACCCAGCTTGTAGAGTGCTCCATTTATGAGGAACATCCACTTTGGGAGTATGAACAACTAACCGTCACCCATCGCAATAGTGGAAGGCAATTCTGGACGTTCTGGCTGAATTTGCCAGTTCTTTAACCAAATGCAACAACTGAAATCTCGTTCGAATAGCCCTTCCTTGTTATTTCCGTCACGGTAATCTCGTCCAATCTCTAATTTCACAACTTTTGAGAAGCCTTATTTTTCACAAAACCGGCGAATTCTCTCGTTTTCTTCACTACCGATGGACTATTCCCACACTACACTTCCGCTTTTTCACTAAAAAGGGGCACCGCAAAGTTATCGTAGGCTGTGCCTTCAAATTAAGAAAAACACCTCGAAATCATCGTTAACCATGTTTCCAATAAATAATCCTACGGTCAGGATACATTTTTAGCTGGACGATTAAATGATTAGTTGAAAGAATGTAATAATATTAATTCACCAAGTAAGCATGTATTATGGCGATATGAAATATCCGAAAGAATAGCGATCGACTTTGTCATATCAGAGAGAATATAGCAAATGATGCAGCAAATGGAAAAGGGTAGCTATCATTATCAAATTACTAAGGAAGGACCCTAGAGAGTTGAAATCCTCAGAACGTTGTTACACGTCGAAGTGAAACACCTTCCCCAGAACTGATAAGGACCCCATTTCAAGGAAGATCTCTAAATTATCAATGTTGACTGTAGTCAAACTTAGCATCCCATTGGTTTCTAAAAAAGAAAATGGCTCTGAAGGGCTTCAAAATTGAAAAAGGTATGTGTAGTGAAGGAACATCGAGTAAACGCTGAGATTTGAGAGACTTTCGATCGGAAGGCAGTCGGAGATAACTTTGAAGAACACCTTATTAATTCACGGTGCTCTGAGTGAGGCAAATGAAGGTGCCAGTAAATTTTTATCGAAGGCAGTTATAAGAAAACTTCTTGACTGTGAAGTAACCATAATAACGAGTAAACATAACTGAAAGCACATAGGGAACACGACTGTAGCATTCGCCTAATCGGATGAGTCAGGGACGTCCCCTTCTGGCAAGAAAGAGAAGTCCCAACGCAGCCATTTCTACTTCTTCCCATAGCGGGATCTCTGATGAGAGGTGAAGGTTGGCAAGACACATGCGAATGCATTAGCTACGGTTGTCAGGCATTGTGAAGCATCAGCGGTAGTACAGAGAGACAAGTAGCAAGACGCCTCTATGGGGAATCTGATACGGGACTCTTCTGGTTTTCGTGACCCCGCTTTGTAGAAAAAGTCCGGGGGGTTTTTCTTCCGAACGAGCTCGTCTCTGCAAAAGCAAAGCACGCGTTCTTTGCAGAGAACGGGCAATTCGTCATTCCAACGCGCTCCGGTTAATGTGGTGGTTGAACTGTTGTTGCAGGGGTTACGGTCGAGTTCAAGAATCAACAATGAAAAGGTGATGGACAAAGAACATTCTGAGAAAAGAGGTGTTCCCTATTGGGATGAATCAGTGGACGAATAGGCTTAGGAAAGTCGTTACATCGAAATATCATTGCTTGAGCCCATGGTGAAAAATCTAGTTCAGGTAAAGATGGTTACCCAGGAATTCCTCATAACTCCGTAATCCCAGAAGTTTCGTTAGGGAGTTGAATACGAAGCTATCAAGCTGAAGGGTGAGAACCCCACCAATCGATATCTCATTAGAACACTGGCTTTATTTTATATCAATGACTGCACTGGAACAATTGTTCCCGAAAATAAGTGTTAGGAGAGAATCGAAGGACAATGGGGAGATTACGAAGGAAACGACTGTCCGGGAAACGAAGAGTCACTAATATGAATAGTCAGCTAACGTGTATCCTCAAAAGAATCGCCCAGCGCTGTTATTCTGGGAGGGTGGTTAGCGACGGGGAAGAAACATTCCTGAGACGCAACTGAATTTTGCAAGCTCGTGATATTTTCCGATGATAAGACAAGAAGCAATCAATGATGACAAGAAGCGATCGATATGTATCTGCAGAGGTGATAAGCGGTGTGCAGTGGTTTTTCCGTCGGGTAGGAGAATGGGTGCAGATGCCTGGGATGGTCGTAATAAAGGTGCGTGCAAGGGAGGGCGCCGTGGCGACTGAAACGTCACGCCTCCGACGATTTCTGCAAAACGCGCTCTGCAGAGCGTCCCGTGGTGGATCGATGCGCCACCGCCGCCACCGCCACCATGGTGGCGTCGAGTGGCTACGGCGACGGCGCCGGCGGCGGCAGCGACGGAGACCGCCATTGAAGCTGCAGCTGCAGTTGCTGCAAAGAATGAAGGGAAATGGGGTTGGACAGACATCAGCAGAGCGTGCAGCAGCCCCCGGCCGCCAGCCGTTTCTGTCTCTGAGAAAAATCGAATGCTGAAAAGGGAAGGAGGGCGAGCACAAGAGGTCTCATGCTGATGACGTTCACCCTCAAACTCTCAAAAGGAAGGGGCGTTTGCAGCGAATTACCGGGGAATTTGGAATGCGGGGCAATTCCAGGACTAACTGGCCACAGTACAACCGGTTGAACTTGTGGCCGAGATCAGTTGATTGCAAAATGTGATGTGTTGATAGCGGTTTCTTCACCCAAAGTACAAGGTGGAATCAGCAATCTTCTGGTGGGAAAGCAGTGTGATATTATCGATCGACATCGCATCGATTGGATCCCCTGGAAAGCACTTTCGAGGATATCTAGTTCTCTTCGATTTGGTCGACAGGATTTGGGATGTGCGAGCATGTCCGTTCCCAGAAATTTTCCCTTGAAGGATTTTTACCACTTTGAAAAAGTGCGAAATCGATTATCCAAGACGTCCCAGGGATGCAAATGGGTTTTTCCATTAGACGGGGAGGTGATAAACGTATTTTTCCAGCGCTTTGGGTTCAAACACTTGCTCCCGGGCTGAAATATCTACGGAACCCGAAAAAAAGTTGGCGACTTCGACGGGATAATCCCTGTATTCTTACCCATTTGACGTGAACTTCACCTTTTTTGTTTACACATTCGGTCAATACTTATACGAGAAGTGTCCTGAATTNGAGTTCCGGCATTTTTCCTGTATGAATATCAGGGCACTGCCAAAAAACCATATCAGCAGTTACGATCATCTGAACTACCTCTGTCGCCTGCCAACTGAAATGAGCACATCACTTCCGCAGAAGCTTCGGTTGGGGTAGGTTGATGGCCGACTAAGCGGGAGCGAAACCCCTCCCATAAGATCTCTTAGGCTAAACGATAGCATTCTGAACAGTCGTAGCCACCTTACAATCGACTAGTATTACATAACTACTATTTGGGTTGCTGCACCCTACTGGTTACCCACTACATGTGAATTCACTAAAAGCTCTAAATAACTCCGGCTGAATCGGAGCGGACTAACATGACACCATGCCCACTCATATTCAGCTGTTACCAATATGGGAGCGATAGCCAGCCATATCGAAGTGTTTACAGCTACGCGTCAGCAACTTACGTCAATGTTTTTATGCCGTTAGGAAATCACCAAATACGGGTAGGCCTTGGGAAAATCTATGGTGGCAATAGTCTTAGCCCAATGGACTCAAAGGAATTCAGCAGGTTAAAATGACCGTAAAATGATTGATAGGCCGTGAATTGATGACGAGGATTCTGTGGTCTGCGTGACCTCAATCGAGGCGTTCTTCTAGGTTGGCTATAGAGATCCAAAGAATGAATCGAAGTTGAGGTGAGGGGCAAAGAAATTTGTCGAAAAGCTACTTGGAAGAACGCTTTACAGTGCTTCAAGTGGTCTATTAGTAGTAGATGTCCGTGTTTTGATGTAAATACGAGGCGCGGACGCAATTTTCAAGCAGTTCTAATATAACTTAATTAAAATGGGCCCGGGCCCTCCCACGTAAATTACTCTCTTCTACGAAAATCATTTCATTTAAACAGACAAACAGGAAATCGAGAAAATTAGTTGGAAAGACTCTCTTGACTGTGTTAGTTCCTACACAACGAACAACCAGCAAATTTTATTTTTGTTGCAATTACAAAAAATCGTTTCGCACGGTTTTCTTGAGTCTCCAAACTCCCTTCTTTTTTCCGTCTTTCCCTTTGAATTCCTGAGGGATCAAGTGCTTTCAAAATAATTTGGACGGAATTGAAATCGCCCCGGTAGATGACCTAAGCAAGCTGTATGTTCTGAATAACTTCAGAATTCTCTATCGGGCTGATACATAAAGGCACAGTTCACGATAAAAATGGTTCCTGAGTTTCCCCTACAGGATGAATTTGAGGCTTCCGCGTATACCATATCTGGCACTATTTGGAGGGAAAACGGCCTTGTTAGGGAGTTATAAAGGCTCAAAGATTGGTCCGTATGTATCTTCGGACGAGTTTCACCGGCAGTGTAGAGGCTGCACCGATTACAGAGAATCCATGTAGGAAGTTCAAACAACTTGTCATGGCCCATAGCGACAGTGAAAGACAGTTCTATACAGTTCTGGCTTGATGTAGTCAGCTCTTTGTGCAATTGCAATAAATGAAATCTCGTCCGAATACCTCTTCCATGATTTCTCCGTATGGCAATCTCATCAACTTCTATTTTCCCCACTTTTGAAGAGTCATATTTATCTCGGGATCGGCCCCGCTTCCTTCGCTACCGATGAACTATTCCCAATCTATACATCCGCTTTCCAAAAAAAAAAACGGGTACCTCAAAATTATTGTGAATTGTGCCTTTAATCTCCCAATACTCATCCGCTGGCTCTCGAGTAGAATGACATTTGATTTGCCTGGATGATCTCAGTCTTCAAGATTATAAGACACCGAGAACTGGTGCTATGGTGGTGGTGGATTATTTCGGAATCATCTCTCTCTCTTTCTCTTTTTCTCTTTCGACAACAGCGGATGGATTTTCTTGAAATGGCTGGGATTCCTGCAGTACTGTCTTTGCACACGAGCTTTGGGTTTCTACGCTCACGATCATTTGCATTACAACATACAGCCATTTCGAAAGTTTCACCATCTGCTTTTTCCTCCCCTGATGGGCGATGCATTTGCAGCGTTCAACGAAGTTATGTATGCAGGAATCTGCAAAATAGCAAAAACACATGGGCGTGGTCGATAAGCGACGGAGACGTGCAGAGAGCAGAAAAGGAAATTGGTGTGGAATGTGCGAGGGCTCAGTCATCAGTTAGTAGATAGCGATAATGAGGGGGTAATCGAAAGAAAATCACACACGTTATCGGTTCTTTGAAATGGATTCCAATTAGTTATCGAAGTTGTGGCAATCAGGGACCGGCATAGCAGACCACGTTCACTACCCAAGCCGATAGCCGATCTCGTCCCTTCCGCGATTGCTTCGACAAATAGGACCTTCTCATTTGGGAGCAGACCCATAATTGGTACCCCTGTACCCCAAGATCTCAATGAAGAGCACAACTTTCCGAAACCTGTGAGGTTACCAGCTGCCTGACATTCGCATGACCAACTCCCAGGCTTCCAGTCCTGTGACCTCACTCTGCTGTTTATCCTCCATATCAAGTGTAGCCGGCACATTAATATTCAATCGTACGGCACGGTTTATAGACACTGTCGAGGTTCAGTTTATTGACAAACGCACTTTCCCCACAGTCCCCCACCTAATGGTGGATTCTGCTCTTCCCGTTCAAAGTCAAGACAGTAGGGAGTAGGCCATACTGTGCGTTCCCGTCCATGAGCACAACATGGACAACCCTTTGCAAATATCGGAGTTTTTGGTGATTAATCTTTTCCGACGAGGAGTTGCTCGTCATCTTCAAATTCCTTCCATCTATCAGAAGGAATAGAACGTCGAGTCCAAGACTGTGATCGATCCTACACCGAGCAGATTCCCCAAACCAGTAAATCTTTATTTATCGAACTCGTAAGTCTTCCCCCATGAGTCAGTCGGTTGTTTACCAACGGGCATATTTACCAGGCATTGCACAACACGCAATCGAACCTCGCTACGACTGAAGTAGAAGTAGAAGTTGTGCGTTTCCCAAAAAAAGATGCCTCAAAGTTTGTACTTAGCCTCTGAGGGTGGTCGCGAAGCTCCGTGGCTGTCATTGTTCGCTACGCTGCCACACAACAGATATTCGGATAATTTTTCATGAGGCACGAGCCCAGCACCGATGGCCACCATTGCCGCATGTACTTGCACTGCTAGGCCTGGGCTTCTTCCAAGCCCAAGTTCAAAACAAGTTCAGACGCTATTCATAAATTTGGACCACTAAATACCAGTGGCTTAATCCAGCCTTACCACAACCTTAGTTTTCGCCAGTAAATCTCGATTTTTTAAAGATGAGTGAGTGCCATTCACGACGAGTAAGTCATTCATCTCCAGGATTCAACAACGGGGACACTCGATTCAGGCGATGCGTTTCCTGGGTAACAAAGCAAAGGGGCCAGCGCGTACTTTCTAAAAATACGTCGACCAGAGAGTATGGGGATCGGTTGCGGAAAAGGGAGAAACAGAAAGTTCCAGAAAAGTGCAAAACAACAAGGGGGAGGGCTATAGTGCAAAACGTTGTTTCACACCAGCTTCCATTCATATGTATGTTTCAAGCCAACATAATAGGATGATTAAATTAAGCATGTATGGACTTTCGGTTGTGAAAAAATTCCATACTGAAGGCTAAAACTACGTGGAGGATAATTAGACGCAACCTGAGACAAAACAGCTTGAAGGCAGGGTCAGTGGTATGCCCAAAACTGCCAACGAAGTCATTAAGCACTGTGATAGCGGGGGACCTGCAAGAATTTTTTGAAACCTGGCAAGAGTGGATGCGCTCCATGCGCTCCATGGGTCCTCCCACCGATTTGATGTGTCGACATACATAGAACCTTTGAGTAAACGGTTGTTCATGGTTTGCAAGCATGAGCATTTCAGAGAGTTACAGCTTGTCGAGACTGTCCTGGCAACCAAAGGCATCATATGGGAAGCAATATGAGAGAATCCCAAACCAAATGATATTTTAAAACGTAATACGAGTCAGTAACGGAGAAGTTGTTTTACAGGCGAGTTGAAGGTTTGAGACAGATAGAAAAACAATGTGAAGCAGTCCGGGGGTGGGTACATCTCCCCGAAAATCGCGTTGCGCTCGCCGCATCCGTTCACGTGCAGTCGCGCGCTATGTAAGGGAACGTTCGAAATCCAAGTGGAAGGAAGTGGTAGCTGACGTGGAATCACCGCCGCCGTGAGAATTCGGGGAGAAGTACCGCCATCCAGAGGAGACAACCCTAAAGCACGTTCCAAGCTCAAATAAGGCACCTGGAAGGCACCAATTACATCAAATCACCGGAACCATCCATACCATTGCAATTGGNACTGAGCATTGGTTGTGATCTTCAGCATTGGTTGGAAATGTACATTTCCAAAACTGCCCACCATGTACCTTGGAATTCCAAATTGAGATTGAATTAGCGGTTTATGTCGAGTCACCCACCCCTATCATCCGGCGCCCTCCGCAGGATGATTCCCCTTTGCAATGAAAGCACAAGCTACTAGTATTTCAGATCTGATGGTTAGTGAGATGCCAGGGACCTCATATATGCGACTTCTATTTCAGAGCACATACTTATCCGTTGTGCTGAATATTCATTCCGGGGTTTTGCACGTCAGCAAGTGCATGGCGACACTGCTGGCCCTTTGCATTTGTTGAACATACGGACACTAAACTGCTGTCAAGGGCAAATCATAGGAGCAAAGCTGGAGCTTAAAATAGATGATGGACTCGTCTCGAGACAATCCTCATATATTTTGATGCTACTTTGAGATAAATCTCTTCACACATGTGTTTTGAAAGGCAGGATATAGAAAACATAAGTTTTTATGAGGAACCATGTCAAGCATAACCATATCTGATCATAAAGTCCAAAAAAGACTGTCTGATCAACCTCGCTGCCGCATTCGACTTCTATTCAGAATCGTAAAGGCAGTTCGATGATGTATGCTGCCTTCACAAGAATTGTAGTGACCAACCAGCGTACACGTCAGTGCTGATTAAACGACCCCATAGGAACGGGGCAGGTTGGTATGGGCGAGTATCGATCCAGAATTTGATTCCCTTCCATGCATGCGCGGTAGAGCTCCTGCCATTACACCTCAGCCATCCGTACTTGATCACCCTTAGTTTAAGTGATGGACAGAGAAAATGAGTGGGTAGTAATAAGCCCAAGAGAGTTAACCAGTTAGGCGACACATATGGGCTATTTCAATACGCCGCTACGACTCTGAATGGAAGTCGAATGCGGGGCGCATCCAGCAGACGGGGTTGGTAAAACCAAAGACTTTATCCTATATTTACTTCATCAAGATTCACGAAGAGAAGGCTGCCAGAAACGGCTTTGAGTTCTCGAGCCTCTCGAATATGCTTCAGGCTTTTCAAAAAAGATTTTTTCTCCAAAAAGTTACGGTTTCCGAGGGAGCATTAGTATGTGGGCTATATTTTATTTTTTCAATTATGCAGTTAAAAGATCGTTCGAACTTACCATAGTCAAGAAAATAGATTTCGGAATAGTGAGAGAATGCTATCAAAAAAGTGTTTCAGGTGTGTCATTAGGTTAGATGCAAAAGGTCAATTTCAGGAAAATAGCGCTCGCAGTTCCGAGAAAAGCAACGTCAACAAAAATACGAACACGAACGAACGAACAAATATGAAGGACAATATTGAGAAGTAATTTTGAAAGGGAACAGGACGGAAAAAGATGATGTAAGATGGTACTGCTGTCACCATTCCCCGAAACACTGCCACTTTCAGAGAAGGGAGGTTCGAGGAATAAGACGAAGGAGAAAAATTATGAAAATCAGCCGGATGGAATAAGGCGTAGTAGGTGGGGAAACATGGTGTCACTGAATCACCGCTGGACAGGACTTTTTCTAATTGGGTTCTCATTTCTTCATTCCAATAAAGATACAGGATTTCTTTGGCTTTCTCTTATAGGAAGCATATCACTACACCTGGACGGAGCTGGTATAGTGGCAAGTGGCGCACTGTCTCACACGTACGGTCAGGGGTTCGGATTCCGGACCGATACCCGCCTAGGCCAACCAAGCCTTCCATCCCCCCGGGGTTAGTTAATTGGTACCAAACTCCTCTGGGAGGATAAAAGCACTGACTTGTACATTGGCTGGTCACCGCAAGTCATTGTATAGGCCACATACGCCCTCATTACGCCCATACGATTCTGAATGGAAGTCGTGTGTAGGGCGCATCCCACAGACGGGATTGATTAACGCCAAAAACTTTATCTTTATCCTTCATCACTCCACCTTTCAACGGAGCATTAGTCGGCGGAAATAATCCCGTTCTTATGTTCTATTTAGTTGAATAAAGTTGTACGTTGAAGTACGATAGGCTCGGTGCAAATGTTAGAGGGTAGTAACAGTAGGTGTCAGCTCGTTGACAAACGAGTGTACGACTACCATCGAATGTCTCAAACTACGTTGTCAACCCATGGTACGACTGGTACGACTGCAGACTTGAAGAATCTGGAGAACACCTTTACCTTAGAGTCTTCTTAGGACCACTCTTTATTGGAAAAGGAAAAAGAGCACTACCGATCGTAATGAAGACATCAATTTAGCTGGAAAAAAGTTTTGCTAAAGTTTCCCCCCTGGCAAACAAAAGACAGAAGCCAACAATGAAATCGTGTGGCCAGCGTTTGTCGAATGAGACGAGATTTAATCTAGAAAAACGTTCAAATTGTTCTGTCAATATCTCCATGAGGAAATTACGAATGAGAATGAAGTCGACAGTTCGCCCAGTTACAGAAGGAGTCCTTCCTTCCCCACAACAATGCCCTATTCAGAAGAAAAGGAGAAAGAACATGAGAAAGAAAGGGCATTTTCTACAAAACATGACCTCTACTGCGGCACATTCGCCCATACCAACATAAGCAATAAGGGCTGTGAACCAGTGCTAGGCACTGTCATTGGAATCCTCGATGAGTCTACCATTTCACAAGTTTTTTTCGGGAACAATCTCGTCACAAAGATGGGAACGCTAGAACGGAAGAGGCCTCGAGCCCGTTGCAAATGAAAAACAACAAATCATCCTAGGCCTTCTTCGAAGAAGAAGGATGGCTGAAATACGAGAAATTAGGGTAACATGAGGTCCTAATCCGGCAAAAGAAACCAAGGTGAAGCTGTGTAGTCGAACGCGCTCTGGAAAAGATAGGCTCTATATGACCCGCCCCATTGAGAGGGGGTGTTACAAGCTTGAGACACTTGGAAGGGCTTCTCTTCTTTGTAGGTTGAACGCCTTTCCGAATATTCTATAGCATAAACGAATTCAAGTGACCATCCCAGAACGCAACCATTCGTTTTGTAGCATTCCAATTCCCTGTTCTGGGAAGAAATGATTCAGGGAGCATTCTAAGTTATCTGAACGATTTCCTTCAGTAGCAAAGAAGTGCCGAATTGAGAACGAATAAATTTTTGCTTAAATTTCATGTCAGTTTAGCAAAATAAAAACTTTTGGTACATGAAGTTCACGATCCCGTACGCGCTGTCATAGGTTCGAACCCCCGGATCAGTATTCGCTTGGGCCAACCAAACATTGCAACTCCTGGATCGATTGATTGGTTAATTGATACCAGACCCGTCTTGGAGGATAAAAGCACTGACTTCTACATCGGCTGGCCACCGCAAGTCATTGTACAGGCCACATACGCATTCAAAAGGCCACTACGATTCTGAATGGAGGTCGGATGCGGGGCGTATCCTTTTGACTAGATTGAACAAAAGGCTGACAGAAACAAAAAATCTCGAGTTTTTTGAACATGCTTCACGCTTTACAAAAAATTTCATTTCCCCCAAAAAGTTACGGTTTCAGAGGGAGTATTGGTATGTGGGCTGTATTTTCGGATCTAATGCATAGCTAGGATGTCTTTCAACCTTACCCAAAGACTCAAATAATAGATTTTGGAAAAATAGAGGATGCTGTCAAAGAATATATCTCAAGTCTGTCAATAGGTTTGCAAAAGGCGAATTAATATTAGGATGTGATTTTGATAGGGAAGGAAGGAAAAAGATGATGGAAGATGTACTTATGACGCCATTTTCTAAAACCTTGCCAATTTCAGAGAAGGGAACTTCAAGCAAAAAGAAAGGCGGATTTGCGAAATCGTTCTTTCTTCTGCTTGAATAAGGTAGAATAGCTCAAAATGGGGATTTCATTGAAGACGGTTAGAAGAATTTGGCGACCATTATCTACCGTTTGCCATTTCCAAGAGCTAAATATACTGCCGAACGCCCATATAAAATCTTCCCATGGAGATACAACAGTCTCGAAGGTGTTAGATACAATGAATTTGTTGTGCGTTGTGTGTTGTTGTTGCGTATGATCTATATGATCAAAAGAAACTACTCATAGCTATCCAGAAAGACAATCTGCAGCTTTTTCCTGGTCGAAGGTGCTAGCAGATCGGGACAGAAATGCTTGGAAAAATGCTCCGAAATGAAAGAGATTTTATGTAGTGAAGTGCGCTCAAACCAGGTATATCTCCTAGAATCAGCTGTCTGATTGGAAGGTCTTATTGAAACGAGTGAACAATGGACGCCCGGAAACAACCTCACTGGTGAAACACATAGAAATCGTTGCGAGTTGATATGTGTAAGCTTTTTTTAAAAAATTTATGACATGACAGAAGGCACATCACTAGCGGGATGACCCAATGAAAAAGTTCGAACATGGGCATTTTCCCTCTGATCTTTTACAAAAACCAGTGATCTCTTTGAAACATCCCGTTCTCTGTGATTAGATCAGCATCTGGAAAGCCCCAGTAACAGTATAACAGTTTTATTACGATGGCTTTCGTTCCCTGTACAGCAGACAACTTCAATACATCAATGAAACCAGTTTGAACCAATCAAACCTGAGTGTGTTGAAATGAAACGACATAATTCGATTAACCTTTGGTCAGGTCTCCCACCGTACTGATTTCATGAATCAATAGGACAACTGGAAGTACCGCAGTAGTACTATACTGTTCTGTATGACGGCCTCCTCCGGTCTCAACTTTGTGAGCATTCAACAGACTGATTGTGAGTTGAAAAGTCGGTGTCTTCCGAAGGGTTATGAAAAAGCGATATCATGGAATTGGAAATCAACAAGATGGAGGTATATGCAGCTCACCGACTTTTCAACTCACAATCAGTCTTTCCATAGCTAAGCAGATAAGAAGCGAGGCGCATGGGAAACATTTGAGAACATCGACGGAGTAGTGAAGAAGCCGAAAAATAACCGACCCGCATCCCTTCCTTAAAATCTGCTATTCATCCCGTCTCAAAGCCGCAGAGACGAGCTCTGCTCAAACACGGTGAGCTTGCGGTCATTGTCAACCATTGAGCTGCAGAAACGATTCTGCTTAAAGCTCTCGCGCACAAGCAGATGCTGAGAGGAATTCAGAAGCTTGAGGTGTGTCAGCGAACGAGGAACGGGGATACTGCCCCGCACATGCCAAGGATACGGAAATAGTTTAAGTAGGGAATGTGGGAAGGGGGGGGGGGGGGGGGGGGGGNTTGCCAAGCAATTCCAAGAACATTTGCAACAGAGGAGTTGCAGACTGAAGTCCTCTGAACCTCGAACAAGCTTCAAGCAATATGCTCCAGCTTCTTGTTGGGACCGGTGGGCCAGCCATATTCGCTCGAGATAGGAAGGAGAAGTTACTGTTATTTGCTCAAGAAAAATAATGATCAACCGAATGGCAGACAATAAAGTTGATGGGCACTAAAGGGTAAACCAGCATGATGTCCATGTATCGATTATGTTAGGAGAAGACGAAGTAACTCTCAACAGACATTCCGTGCTCGTTTCACGGGAAGGATTTCTCCTGAAATCATCCTTCTACTCTTCCCAGGTACGTAAGTTGGAACAGGAATAGTCCAACATGACCACCACACATAGTTAGATTTAATTGTTTCATATTTAACTACTCATACATGCAGATATACACAAACACACATGTACGTACATACACGCATACCTATACACTCGTACTTATATCTAAAAGATGGTGGAGGAATAGTAAAAGTTTTGAGTGGAGTGTAGGAGGCAATTTGCAAACATTTTCGAGGACTCTGCCCTGTCGCTCACAGTTCTCACTACCCATAGCAACGGCCGTATAACTTCAGAAGCAGGGATGCTTTCACTCCCGTGTCTGCTTCCTCATAATCGGATTACTAATGTGTGGCAAGCCATTGAAAATACTTCATTAAAGCATACCCTCTGTTCGCCCTTGAAACAACAGTCTGTCTACTGGGAATTCATTACCATCTGGGAATCAAAATAAGCATAGTATATGTAGCAAGGGACGGAGGTAGTGTAGTGGCAAGTGACGCCCTATCTCACACGTACAGCCAGGGGGTCGAATCCCGGATCGATNCACTGACTTGTACATCGGCTGGCCGCCGCAAGTCATTGTATAGGCCACATACACACTCATTACGCCACTACGATTCTGAATGGAAGTCGAGTGCGGGCGCGCATCCCTCAGACGGTATTGATTAACGCCAAGAACTTTAGCTTTTATCCTTCGGATGTAGCAAGTGCTACAATACCCACAATAACTTGTTACGTTTAAACCAGCGTAACAATAGCTACCATAGGACTCATTCGTCGAGATGGGTGATCGAAAAAACAAGAAGCGGGTGTGATGTGCGCGCACTTTTGGCATCATCAATATGTAGCGGTCAATGTGGCGTATGGTTTGAACTTTGATTTTTGGACCCGATCGAATGGGTATAAATAGCCGGGGGCTCCTCAGCCGAGTCACTCTTGGCCGTAGTGGCTCCGCAATACAGCAATACCGTATCCGCAATACCTGGTTCCAATATCAGACGACAAAACATCCGACGGCACAATACACAGAAGGAGGAGGGTGCCGAGCGGTGGTCAATCCGTCAACGAATGAAGACTGAGAAAGTGGGGAACGTGCCGGGGCTGAAACGCCTCTGTACATCATCCACGACTCAATCTCATGGTGATCGTTTGGGACCCGTTTTACTCTGGAGACCTCCTCGGAGATCTTGCCTTTCCGTTTGTCACTAATCACCGAGCAAAATAGGATAGATCTGCATCGAGGATTGAGAACATTCGAGATTTATGAGAGTATCGAAGAAGAAGAGCAAAGGGCTGTCTTGAAAGCGCTCAATGAATTTGGTTCACCACAAGAAATCACCTTGGTTGATAGTAGAAACTGTAAGATAAAGAGATTAACTTACGAATAGGCTTGCACATCCCACGCCCATATACGAACGACGGGAATAGCCGATCATAGGGCTAGTCATGCATACGTCGTTAATGAAGGCAACATTATACAGAACGGACGCATCAAAGTACTGGAGCGGACGCCGGCGCTCACCCCTCGGAGGGGGTAACAGTCTGCAGTTGCGTACCAACAACACATTCAAGCGACTATCATATTATTCGTATGACGTGTACGGTTGCTTTCAGAGCTCAACGACGTGCCGAACAACCGATCGACGGTGTTGCTGGTCACAGCGCTGAACCGATGATACCCCTTGTAGGACGCTGAACGCGATCTAACTTGCAGCACGTGGCCGTCGGTCGGCCGGTAGGTCGGCACGTCATTGAAGTATGAAAGCACTCTACGATGCATCAAAAAAGCCCTTCGGAGGGGGGAGGTGGACGGACTTACGTGTGCCCGAGGATGTGCGCGGCAAATTTCGTGGCGGTTTGAACGACTTCAGCGCCTATTCACTGGGGCTCAGTTTGAAGTAGAGGAGATTAATAGGATTGGCTGACCCTACTAACCTACTACTTTAAGTTTATAGGCACCAGAGTCGTTTTAATCGCCACGATTTTCGCCGCGCAATTTGCTGCGCGTATCCCCGGACGCAAGTATGTGCCGTGTGTTCAGATTAACGCCATAAGCATAAAAATTGGAGCCTTCATCATATCAGCCCATCTCCAAGCTGTGCGAACAAGATTGCTAATCCGCATCCTCACCGGCGTCAAGCTCCGACAATGTTTTATTGTCATCGTTATTTTCTGGTTCAAAGCACAATCATAAAAAATCAACATATTCAATCACTGACCTCAAATGAAGCCGCACCTGCTTCCATCAAACATCAAGCATAGAAGCGCACATCCTGGATGCGCCTTGCTCCGCGCATCCGTCGAAACTAGGTCATCCCGCAGCCGTCGCACGCGGCGCGTCTGCTCACGATTCTTGACGGACTTTGCAGTTGTCAGTGGGGCATACGATTTGCATTGGTCCATGGCAGTCAACTTGAAGCAATGATAAGACTGAATGATGCAAATTAGAAACTCCACTGACACTTAGTGGTACTGTAGTGCCGAGATTGCAGTGGGCCGCGCCGCTCACGAAGTGGGCGGGGTGACCTAGTTTCGACGGATGCGCGGAACGGGCGTTCCCCACACAACTTATTGATTAGTGAGGCTGTCTAACCGGCTAAGTTCAAATGCCTCCGAGCGCTATGTCTGCGAGAGAGCGCGGACGAGCAGAGAATTGGCTGCTATTCTCCTGCAGTCTCCAGCGATGGCATTTACTACCCAAAGGAAAAATCATCAGGAAATTTGTCTAGAGGGCCAGATGCATTACTGAGTTGATTTATTAAAATGCTCACGAGATTTATATATAAATTTTATTAGGCTGACGTTTCGGCGTAACCGTGATCTTCAGAGCCTAAAAGCCAAGAAGCTTGACCACGGCTTTCATAGCAGAAACGCTAAATGTTAGTAATTCGTCTGCTATGGAAGCTGTAGTCAGGCTACACGCAACGCCAGATCGCACGTTTGAAAAGAAAGCAGTACGGAGCTCATGCGATACGCTTAGAGCTTCTCCTTAGCTCCCTGAACGGTTAAAGGCACGGTTCACGATAAAAAGGTTACTTAGTTCTTCCCTTAAGAATACTCAGCCCCCCCCCCCCCCCCCNCCCCCCCCCCCCCCCCCCCCCCCCCATGGGTCGTAGAAGAGACCTTCTCGCTCCCACAATCTCGGCGCTTAGGGCATAGTGGAAGCCCTGTTGCTGCCGTAATTGGCTTGAACACTTAATCGATGTCACGTTAGACGAGTATCGAGACAATACAGATGGCAACTATTCGTTCTAGGACCCACACACAATCAGCTGACCGTCGAGTGATGAGACGATATTTTTCTCCCATTCTTTTTTTCCTCTGTTATTCTTTGCGCTGCCGCTATCCCTTAATTAATTTCCTACTCCTAGAAGCTGAAAAAGGGAGCTACTTTTGCTGTTACTAGAGCTTTTCTGTTTACTTATGCTAATAAGTGAATGAATTTTTGCTTACCGTAGTCAGTTATTTGCCCCAGGACCCATACGTACGGAACGACCCACATTGTATAGCTCTCCAAACGCCCCACCCTCCTTCATTCTTCTGATCTTTTTCGAAGACTTTTTTCACTTTGGAAACACCGATCCACGCAGTTCCTTTGCCTTCATCGCACTATATTCCATCTTGTCTTCCATTTTTCATCATAATCTGGATTACCCAAAATTATCGTGAATTGTGCCTTTAAGTCACTGCTGCCTTCGAGTACAGAATGTTTTCCCAACTAACTGCCGCATTAGGGTTGGCACGAACAAACATTCCTTCTTAGGTGAGACCTCACTCCTCTTTTTTACTCGTCAGTATCCAAAATTTCCAAAATTCTGCCTTTCTTTCTTGCGAATTTCTGTGAATAGTAGTGATGGGCGATTGCGTCGCTCAAAAGGTCAATAAATGGACATCTTCAACAACGACGACAAAAGTCTTATCCCGACCTTGACGACATCACAATCTGTGGCGAGGAAATAAATTCGAGGCACATGCTGCAAAATGGCCTCCATTAGCAGAGCATAAAACGAAGTGAAGGAAATTCAAAAAAGTAGGTTGTATTCAGGGAAGCTACATCCTACGTCGAAAGCTTCAATAATGTGTAGCTGTGGAATGGGAACCCTTGGTTTAAGGACGACAAATTGGTTGGATCGCGAAATAGGCATGGTAAGAAATGTGAGAATCTGGTCGCTACAATATCTGGTCGCGTCATCAGCAGATCGTTGGTGAGGAAATGTTGCGTGGATTCTCATCCACTCGATCGGTAATTGCGATACATAATGATCGGAATATTGAGAACGGCACTGCAATTCGTAGTGATGATCAGACTGGGGCATACAAGCTCTAAAAGTCCATAAAAAGTTAGAAGATTTCTAAGAAAGCAAGAGATTCAACAAGAAAATGGTGACTGCATGCATTGAACTGACGCCTCAGAGGCCGGAATAACCAGTGCTGTCACGCCTCATTGTAAATTAAATTTTTGCATCAATCACTTGGTACCGAGACATGTTTTTATTCAGTGATAAAAGGTTAAGGATAGAGTCTTTTGGCATTAATCAATCCTGCCTGAGGAATGCGCCCCCGCATTCGATTTACATTCTGAATCGTATGGCCATAATGAGGGCGTATGTGGCCTATGCAATGAATTGCGGTGGCCAGCCGATGTAGGTCAGTGCTTTCATCCTCCCAGACAAGTCTGGTACCAAGTAACCGACCCCGAAGGGATGGAAGGCTTGGTCAGCCTAGGCGGATGTCGATCCGGGATTCGAACCCGTGAGCATGCATGTGTAAAGTACGCCACATGCAACTACACCACCGCCGCCATCTTCAAAGAAGACGCAAGACACGTGGTCACTGCCATATTGAGACTCAATTCAGTTTTCTTTTGCCGACAGCCTATACAAATAGCTCTTGAACACGCAAAAATTACCATAAACAAAGGATAGATCGATCAATCGGGGGCTAATCAATCCCATTGCTGGAATGCCTCCTCCCTTCCCTTGCATATTTTTCGTTAGTCTTATTGCCTTTGCTTTTCTTTTAACTCCAACTGCTATTTTTCTGGAGTTGGACTTCGCGAGCTGATGACAGACCTGGGATACTTAATTTGATAACTCACCTTTTCCGAATCTATTTCCTTAAATAAGTGTATGTTCGAAAATAGGCAACAACCTACTCGCATCTAAACTAAAACCGAGCACACAGCCCACATACTAATTCTTCGGAAACCGCAACTTTCAGGAAAAAAAAGCTTTTTGCAAATTTTGAAGCATATTCAGAGGGCTCGACAATTTTTTTTTGCTTCTGACAGCCATTCCTTCATGGACTTCGGTAAAGTGAATGAAGTTTTGGTCGTTGATCAATTCCGTGGGAGGGATGCGCCCTCACTTTCGACTTACGTTCAGAACAGTAGTGACGTATTGAATGCGTATGAGACCTATACAAGACTAGGGGTGGCTAGCCGATGTACAAGTCAGGGCTCCTATCCTCCTAGACGAGTCCTTTACTTATTAACACTGACGCCGTAGATATGGACGGCATGGTTCGCTTGGGCGAATGTCGATCCGTGGTTGGAATCGCGGTCCATGCGTGTATGACAGTTCGCCACTTGCCACTACATCAGTTCCACCCAGAAACTGCTCAATAGTCTGCGAATAATTCTGTATGAAAGCGATAGAAATGAGTTTTATCAAGAGGAATCATAGTGAGATATCTCGTTTACTTCCACCTCCGTGTGCTCCGTAATTGAATTCTCCACGCACGTTTGTAGAAAGTTTCCAGTGCATCTTAAGCATAACCTTATGCTTACGAATGCTTTTGTCTAGCAATGGTTAAGATCCCTTGACCCTTTCCAATCCAACAGATCGACCTAGTAGAAGTAGAAGGTTTGATTAGCCGGAAATGATACTATTCGACGAGTTTTTTCACCGACTGACTCAACAATCCCCTTGCAGTAACTGGTGCATACCTTTGATCACTCCTCGCCTTCACTGGGGTCGCCATCTGAACTACTGGACAAAGGCAGCCCGATGATGATGCTTGTCTAGGCCTCTTCAGTTTATTACCCAGAGCGCTTAGAGTACATTATGCAAATATCTGAACTGGGAGATTTCTTTACTTTATGGATAGTTAAGGGATGAAAAAGTGTATTAAAGACGACTCATGCCTGAAAGCTGGCGAAGAAACGCATTAAGAGCCCAGTTTGCAGTAGATTTCACGCCCACTGGAATAATTCTTTCCTAGCTTTGATGGCTTTCTCGTTTCACTAGGGACTCACAATTCACTGCAGTAGGGAGAGCAATTCCTACGGCGGGTTCAAGCTCACTGGGGAAAAAGATCAGTGCGAACGTCTGGGTTCCCGTCTCGCTGCCAACAGAAAAGCCTGATCACTGTCGTTTTCTAGTTTTTCCATTTCACTCTCGCTTGATGAAACCATCTGCAAGCTCAGTTTTAAAATAGGGAACTCCCTCCTCTGTCCGACTTTCACAGAGTGGGACTTCAAAATCAATTATCTGCAGGTTGTGCCCACAAATCTAATTTTCTTCAGCTAAGCAAACTGAAAATTTGGATTCACCTGCATCAATCCAGCGGTCCGCCCCTCTGTGACTGGAGACCGATCAGGCCGTACTGGTTTTTTTTTGGAAAGGCAGGAATGCTCACGAAAGTCACAGTTGGCCATTAGACTCGACTGGCCTCTGACAAGTTATGGTTACAAATTGCTGAAATTGCGCAAGGAGTCCTTCAGAACATTCCATACAGATGTGCGTTCCGGCACAAAATGCTACCATTTTGCAAAAATTTCATAACAATCAAACTGTTGTAAAGTTTATCTTATCTTTCGACATCTGACCGCAGGGATGGCAGCCCTACGATCGAAGGAAAAATGGTGACATTCGCTCGATCACGATGATGACTGGTTTTTCGTGGCGATGGCGGTGAAAGGTGGAAAAATCTCGTGCAATTAAGTCGTTCTGGAACGGCATCTGAATGGCAAGCAAAAAGCCAAGTGCCAGCCGACACGAGCTTCTGCAAATGCAAGTGGCGCTTTTTCTTAGTTGCGCCATTTGCAGCTGCTGATGCAGACCGACGTTTCCCCTTCTCCTGCCAGTGCGAATTGGTTTCAGGGAGCGTTGGCTTTTTTCTTTTTGAAATTCGATGTAAGCAAAATTTGTACAATTCCCGATACATAGAAAAAAACTGTTCAAGAACGTTGAGAGCGTGCAAAACTCTGCACACAAATGAGATGTTTTCACTGCCCGCCATAAAAGAACAGCAGCTAGGATGCCACCATTTTGTCCTGCTTTCTGACCATTTCTGGGTAGTACCCCATTAGTGTAAAGGAGAGGAACGATAAGAAGCGTTCGTCACGTGACCGACTCTACTTAATGAATCCTCTGTGAAAGGCATATTCACGATGGTTTCTGGGTAATCCGGATTATGACGAAGTGGATGACAAGGTGGAAAATAGCGCGAAAGTGCGCGAACTGGCGTTTCGATGTGACAAAAGGCTTTGGACGAGCTATACGACGTGTTCATTGCATACGTGGGGGTCTTCGTGCGAATAACTGACAACGGTAAGCAAAAATGTCCTTTAAAATTCACTCACTCATAAGCGTGGGTTAACAAATGCACTAGTCACAGAAAAATAGCTCACTTTTTTCTCAGCCTTTTGAGGTAGAAAATTAGATGAGGGTTCGCAGCAGTAAAAAGAATAACAGAGAATAATAGAAAAAAGGAAAACACGGCCTCGCCACTAGGCGATCAGCGGATTGCGCGCTGAGCGTGTGGGTCCTGGACGAATATTGCAGTCTGTATCGCCTCGACACTCGTCTGACACATCCCCGGTCAATGGGCGTGGCATCCAAGCGGTTCGGTAGTGGGGCTCCTAATATGTCCTAGCTGTTGAAATTTTCTAAAAACCCGATAGCGTTCTTCCTGTTGCTCTTGGAGGCCACTGGGTATTCCTAGCGGGAGAACTCATAAACAGTTTTCATCGTAAACTGTGCCTTCAAATGTTCCGTGACGACAGGACGGAGGAGTCGAAAATCGTTGAATAGCAAGGCAAAATAGAGATGGTTATTCAAGGGATATGGGCGACTTGGACCTCATTCTGCCAACTCAAACTCCTTCTTCTTGCAGGATCGGTCAATTGATAGCAGACTCGTTGCAGTGATAAAAGTGTTGACTTGTGCATCGGCTTGTTACCGCGACTCATTGGAGAGGGCACTTTTCAAGCTCTCACTGACGAATCCACTCCTCAGCATTTGCTTTTCGTTTTGATGTAATTATTACTGTGGTACTGATTATATATGCACAATGTAGTGCCAACGATAGTGGAAGTGATCGTCCACAAAAGTGAAAAAATGGAGAAGAAAAAACGGAAATCAGCGTAGATAGAGATATATGAGGCTTTAAAAAACAGTAAAAGCAGGGGTTGTGCGAGAATATGGCGACGGAAGTTGCATGGAAGGAGTACTTGAATGAGCTGTTCAAACGTGCTCGTCGTTGCATACGAGTGGCCGCAGTAAGCTGTCTCCGTGCAAGGTGTACACCTCAGTGCGAATGGCGCAACCTCTACAGCCTTATCGTTCGAGAATTCTTTCGCCTTGGGGTAGCACGTTGGCTAAACCGGTTTTGAGTCCGTTATTATGCCCTGACTTGGCCGTTTTTCGACCCCACCGCACCTCTTAGGCTATTAACGGGGGTCAGGGGTCCACCCAAGACAGAAAAATCAGAAACTATTTTTTTGTGGACTTTGCATCGAAGTAATTTGGTTCGACCCTCAGGGTTTTCGATCAGTATCCTGCACCCCTTCCAAATTAAAGCGCTTTGAATTCAAAGAAGAACTTGCACGCTCAGTCCGCCACAAGAGGATGAAGCCTAGTCCTATAGCCCTGTCACTTACTATAGGTATTCCCCTTTTGCCGTCTGCACCCCTTTCGAATTTGAAAGTTCTACGTCTAAGTAACAGTGGTTATGATTTTTCGGTCAACACACATGCAATGAGAGACCAGAGAGCTCTCGATCAGCTCCCTATATATACGAAGTGGTACGTTTGTGTGTCTGTTTGTATGTCCGTGTGTTCGACCTTCCGAAACTCACGTAGGCACGGTGAAGAGTGTGAATGTCACGTGTGCGCGAAAGCAACGGTCGACATACAGTAGCGCTCAAAAGTATTCGGCGAAACACTTTTTTGGTCATAACTTTTGTCTTTGTCAGCAGAATAGCATAATATTCTACTATGTTGTCCTTAAGGCTTTCCCGAAGGGACCATAGTCTTTCGGACTTGCGGGAAAGAGTAACGTATTTGAAAACGAAATTTTCATTGTAACTGTCGCATACACACATTTGAGGTTGGCTTTATTTTTCAGTTTTTTGTAGGCTTCACGTGTTTCTCTCGTTCCACATCGAGTTCTACTAGGCCGCTGCGTTCAAGAAACATGACCAAAACAGCAGAACTTCCTCAAGGAATTAGTGAAGCAGCCGTGAGCATGAAGTCCTCCGGGATGAAGGTCACCGAAATAGAATCCTGACGGTCCCACATCATACCGTTCCTTCACTTCTTCAGCGCTACCAAATAGGGCAATCTGCTTGTAATGCCCAGAGAAAGGGGAAGCCTTGATGTACTACGGTTGGGCAAGATAGAAGAATCATACGCTGCTCGATGTCCTCGTCTCAGCGCTGTAGACATAGCGAAATTAAATGATAGCGATGGCATCAACATTAGGAGGCAGACTGTGGGAAGGCGCCTGAATGCTGCTGGGCTGAACGGGAGGCGTCTCGCGAAAAAACCGCTCATCACAGCGAAGAATAGAAAAGCTTGAATCGAGTTCGCGCGGCGACACCTTGCATGGGCTTCGGCCGGGTGGAGCAAAGTACTTTTACGAACGAAAGCGAGTTCAATCTGTTTGGAAGTGATGGTATAAAGTACATGCGACGACCATCATGTGAGCGGTTCAATTTCAAGTATATTAGGCCTACAGTCAATGGAGGGAGATCAGTGATGATCTACGGTGCTTTCCCGCGAAATGGCATGGGCCCTATTCTGAGAGTAAATAAAGCGATACGGGCAGAAGCTACAGGAACATGATGGTGAATGATGTTCTGCCGTGGCAGCAAAACACGCCTGATGGATGGATTCTGCAGCAAGATAAAGATCCAAAGCACACATCGGGTATCGTGAAGGCAGCATTTGATGAGCAAAATGTCAGACTTCTTGGATGGCTTAGCCAGTCACCAGACCAGAATCCAAACGAGCACGTATGGGAAGAGCTTGGTAGGCTGTGTTCCAAGAGGCCAACCAAAAATAAGGATGAGAAATTTACTCATTGGTTAGGGAATGGAATGCAACACCGTCGACTTTCATACAGAGATCATCGATTCAATACCTTCTCTCTGTGTCGCTGTAATCAAAAATCACGTTTATCCTAGTATAGAAGTATTAGACTATCCGAGTGTTTCTTGTATCTTTAAATAGTAATAAAACTGTTTTTCTTGAGCTCATGTTCTACGTCTTTTTCAGAGAAATTGAGTTTTTTCTATAAAATACCGCTAACCAAAATAGCTGGCAGCTAGGTACTGTGAAATATTGATATTATGGTTTGGCATGACATACTAAATTTTCATATGATTTGAATGAGCAGAAAAGAAGTTATGATTAAAATTGTGTTCCGCCGAATACTTTCGAGCTTTATTGTGGAAGTTACTTGAATGATTGGCTTACAGAACTCTACTCCGTAGGGAGGTGAAAAGAGCTCACTCTATCGCTACTGACAATTGCAAGTGCTCACCATATTTATGAGCAAAGTCTCCTGAAAAAGGCCTAGCGACTTTTCATATCTCAAGAAGCAGACTGCAAGAATAGGCAGATGTTATTAATGGGACATTTTCTCCAAGGATATATCATTAGTAGACGCCCATAGATTATTATCGGTTGGATAAGTTTTGTAGCGAGCGAGTGATCCTTACTATATATAAAGCGCTCTGTCTGTCTGTTTGTTTTTTGTTTGTACGGAACTTCGATATAACCTGAAGAAAACCTGGAGATGTCGGTTCAAGTTTGGAATAGGTTGAGCATAGGGTAAGTGCAACAGAGCACATGTGAGCCTGGCGAAGCTCCGCCCCCAAGGGGCGGGGCAGTATCATGAGCTGAGGGTTGGCGGTGTCATGAGCTAATTCTTCTAATTCGGTCTCTTAAGAGTCCAGACGGCGAGAAAAAATGTGCAAGAAGAGGGATGGGTCAATAACTGATGAAGGAAGCTTGTCGGCGGTGGGCGGAGCGTTTTGGCAGTGGACGGTAGATTTTCCACAGAGATTCATAACTCGATTCAACGAAGGTGCCGAGGCCAGAAAAAAACGCAAAAAGAGTGAGCAAGGCCTTATGCGTGCTTGGCATGCGAGCCCGGCAGGCAAGCCCCGCCCACGGTGGGCGGGGTGTGCGCTAAGGTGAAAGCTACTTTTCAAAATGAGTGTAACTTTTACGGAAACGTTCTAGAATGCGGGAAAAGTGATTAGAGGTAATGAAACAAATGTGGTCAAATTCTCGAAGTGGGCGGGGTGGCACCAAAGTGGGCGGAGCTTTGGTTAAAATTCCATAACTCTGTTCAGAAACGTACTAGGACGCGGGGAAAGTGGCGAGAGAAAAAACGTGATCAAATCCCCAAAGTGGGTGGAGCTGGCAGAGGAAAGCGGGGCTAGGACAAAAAATGCATCCCTTTAAAAACTTTCTAAAATGCGGGATAAATGGTTAGGAGCAGTCAATGAAGGGTGATCAAGTCAGTGGGAAGGGTTTGCATTAAGGTGGACGGAGCAATGATCAACATTCAAAAACTCTGCTAAAGTACATCGAGCGTGATGCTCTAGGCAGTTCAGCGTTCGAGTCTAGAAAAAATTATCTTATTCTGATTATCCAAAGTTCTGCTAAATGACCCCATCGTGAATAAATGGCCGCCGACATATACTGCACGCGTTAGCGTGCGTAGCCAAACTGGTATAAAATCAAAGAGGAACAGTGGTCCCTTTTGAGTCACAAACCAGGGTAGCCGTGGTAATATAACACCAATAAATGAGTTGAACTTCCATCTCTCCATAATTTAAAAGCTTCAATCGGTCTCTATCACTGTACACACCGCTAACTTTTCGTCTCTACTTTACCATTCCGTATTGTCGAATGTTTTTGGGTACACAATTTCTGAACTCCTCTTATATGTATAGGACCCACCGAAAAAGGACCTCGAGAAAGGACGTTGGGGTGATCTGCATTACGACGAAGCGCTTGAGCCAGGACTCCCGCCCAGATTGCTGCAATGGATCGTATTGCCGTACCAAATATTCGTCTCTGTAAAAATCGGCATCAAAAATGAGGTGTATGCGAGAGCTACCCAAGAGTGAAAACCTTGCCGAAGAGCTAAGTTTGTGACTATCGGATCGCTTACTGGGAAGCCCTGAAGTAGACCTCGTTCTGATAGTAGGAAGCAGAAGGAACCCTTGGACAAACTGCTGAAATGGCAGAAGTGGAAAAACCGAGTTCCTCAGCTAGCAGGAGTTCGTGGAGCCAATCGTGGAGTCCTGTCACATTTTCTGTAATCGACGGCGGCCCACCAATAATCTCGAAAGAGAGCTCTAGAGAGCAGTTAGGAGGCTAACGATGTTCAACGGGTACGAGTCTGACCAGTGGGCAGGAATAATGAAAGGCAAATCCACTCCGCAGAGATCAGGATTTTGAGATGGATCTACGGTACCAGCGGTTGGACCGGCTCGAAAACGAGGACTTCAGGACAGTCACGAAAAGAGCTTTTATACAGTTGATGGCTGGAGAGCAGTTTCTGAGATGGTATGGGCACCTGCTGCAAAGTGCACGAGACTTACCGTTCAAAAACGCGGTAAAATTTAAAGCCCGTGTGATGCCATTAGAAGAGCTTCAAAGAAAATATGAAAGGACACCATCAAGAAGGGCCTTTTCGAAGGCAAGGTTATGGCCGAAGATGCCGCAAACGGAAGGAAGTGGCAGTAGTTTACAAAATACTGCAACCTGCGCCTGAGATTAGCTGCTATTATTTCGCCGCAGTACGCGCCGCGAAAATCTCACAAGGTTGGCGATTTGTGGACAAAACTTCAATCTCTGTTGAGACTCAAACCCGTACTTGTGCTTTCCGGGCACCGTGCTCTATTCCTTACACTACCAACATCCCACTTGTCCTCGCCTAATTAACGGCTTGTGTGCCATGTGCCAGTGTGTCAGTTCTCACTTTTATATGTAGGGCATAGATCGTTTCCAAATCTTGCAATTGGAGATAAATACAGTTACTGAGTAATAGATATACATATATATAGAGCTTTCATGAAGAAATCACTCTCTGATTGATGTCATTGGGGCTCAGCCCATTAGCGTTAAGGGAGCAAATGAAACGGTGTACTTGAACTTCGAGCGCTCATTGCACCCCATCGCCGCGACAAGGGTAATCTTTTGTGTTGCTCTCGTTGTGCCAAATTGAAGCAGTAGCGTTCAAAAGGATATATACCGTACGGTCATGTGCGAAATGTCCGCGTGCAGTGAGAGACATATTTCCGTAGAAGAATTAACTTTCAAAAGATTTGGCTTACAGGTAGGTTCGAAATAACGATGCACTCCCCTGCTCGCAGATGGAGGCACAATACTATTGTGTTATGGTGGATTGTAACCGCCCCATCAGCACCTGAAGCTCATCAGTGGAATTGAAAAGTCGTTATCTTCACCTATCTATTCACATTATTCATTATTATTCAACTGTTTGGTCGAGGCAAAGAATAATGTTCGAGGCAAAAAGTGAACATTCACGATGGAATCGCTATCAAAGATGACGTTCTAACACATATTGGCTTTTGTCGTAGCTGGGATAGTTGTACGTATCTAACCATATTTGCAGTGAGCAGCTGCGGCCAATGTGCTTTTTTAACCGTTTTCAATCATAGAGGTACCTGTTCTCACTTTGATCGATTGCATTTGCATTTCCTTGGGTCCGAGTCCAGAAAGTCGTCCTTCCATAATTGTTCCTCATAAAAAAAACTCCCTCTTTCCCCTGAAACTGCCCGGCTCTTTATTACATAATGATGTAGACCACAACACCTTTGCTCGATGTGCTCTGAAGACAGCTTCAGCAAAGACCTAGGTGTGTCCTTATTGTGAGTGCTGAGACCATGAAGTGAAAGTTAAGGTTCGCTTAATCCATCCAGAACAATGAAAAAAAGGCCGTCGAATTCTCCCGAAGTATTGAGGACGGTCACCGTCAATGCCTTAAGGAATATGCTTCCAACAACGATTAACAAATTTTGAGAGCAACGTCAAAAGCTTTTAATTGGTTCTACTTGGACTGGGCTGGAATTCGATGTCCTATGTTCGATGTTTTCTTTAACTTGGTTAGTACATTTGAAAACACGGTACGCTGTCATCGTTTCCCCACGTGAGCCGATGCAGTTGTATACAAGTCTTCCTGCACAAACAGATCACGTGTGGGTGCTCGTTACAATAGCGACCGTGTGATCCAGACTGAATAAACTGCCATAGTAGAATTCCTGGGTTCATTGGAATACATGCTCCCAGCTTTACAGCAACAGAAGAAGAACATGCACGATCTCCAAGCGAGACTGTGGCAGCAAACTTGTCTCCAAAAAAGGCTCCAGAAAACATTTGTGGTGATTTCAATGCAGTCAGCAGCCGTTCATCGAATGTTGACCTGCATGAGTACCCAATGGAATAGGAATATGGGATCTAGATGCTTCTTCACTTTCTCCTTGTTATTAGGTTGGAAGATAAGTCTAGCAACACTTTGGACGAGTTTTTGAAACTTGAATTTCTTTACCAAACAAAACTTCAAGCTACAATATAATCACCATTATTATCTGGGACACGTTCTCATCTTTCGGGCAGCCTCTCGATCCCTCTCATCCGGAATTCCGGTGGCCGCGACAAAAAAAAGTGGTCGATTTCATTTTCGAGTTGACAGAGATCAACATATTTTTTGCCTTTTACCAGTTAGATGGCGCTTCAGTGCTCTGAATAGCTGATGATCTGAAGGCGCTAGGTCCGGTAAGTAAGCCGGATGCAACAGTACTTCCTATCCGAGTGCCATATTTTTGATGCGTTTCGTTGGCCACTTCCGGGCGTGCGTTATCGTGGAGTAAGAAGAAATTGAGTTTTTTTCGGGCGAAACTCTCGCATTACGTCAACCAATTTTTGGAACTGATTAGCGTAAACTGTGACCGTCACTGCAGTGCCACTGTTTAGCATACCCTAGTAGATCATTCCACCGCGCTCCCACCAGCAACACGAAAAAAAAACTTTCTCTCATGTAGTGCTTTAGGTTCCATAAGTGACTTCTCTCCTCGCGCAAAACAGTGGCGTTCACGTGTACGGTTCACCTCGGGCACCCATCTCTCATATCAAGTCACTACATATGTATCGCAGTCCTTTCGATAGGGTGATTCAGACACGTGCATTCTCTCGTCAGACTAGCGTAGTTCATGGTCAGACAGGCGTAATTCATCAGGGACCTTTTCCTTTTTATATTTGTTTTCGAATTCCTTCAGGAACACTCTACAGCAATCGGGAACGAAAACATTTGGAAAGGACTGGAGGAACATGTTCAGAGTTGCAGGACCTATCTTCCAACCATATACGTCAACGTTATGACTGTTGCTTTTACGTTTTTCGAGGAGAAAAACTCAGGGAAAGTCTACATGTTGAGGTCCCATTGAAGTCTACTGTAGCGAAATTGATCATGTGCTATTAGCAAGCCTCGAGTTTATTCGAGATGTCACAGCTCTTTGTGTTGTTGGAAGTGACCATTGCACAATGTGGGTAACTTTAGCTCAGACCATGAAACCCGCTCGATATCGGCATAGGCCAGACCCTTACCGCTGCAACTAAAAGCTGCAATGACAGGATAGCCTTTTACAACAGTGCTTTGAGTCAGCCCTTATAGAAGCAGCTGCACTGCTTTGACACAAACAATTCAGTATGGAGAAAAACGCATCTTACTCACACGTGGTGATGTAGTGTGAATGGCAGAACAGAGAAAGCATAAGCTGGAACTGGCAAGTTGAGCGAGCAAAATGCTTCCGCATACTAGCATACTGTGCCAGCACTTGGTTCAGACGGATTCCCATCCAGGGTAACAAATGTCTATTGCCCTTGCGTGCTGACGATAATGCTAAGGAACGAACCAATTATTCAACCTTAACCGTTCTCAGAAACCTCTACAAAAAAGGTGAGTAATAGCGATTACATATTACCTTACTTTCAGCAATATTCAGAGGTCTCATCCGTGTTTCAGCCCATCGTGTGGGAGAAATTGCAACGAAACTTGCCCTTGAAGGTCAAGCTGCTTTCTGATAGCTGCTCCATCCTTGATCACATTATGGCTTAACTGCTCCGCTCATGACCACATTATATCAATAACTTTAGTGCGGTAAAAATACCAAAAATGGGAAAAAGTTCGTTACATAGTGGTCGTCGACTTTCGAGAAGTTTTGATATCATATTGGTTCAGGTCCGTTTTTAGAACACTTGAAGATTTCAGAGCGATGGCTTCTTTGTCCGTACTATCGTCGTCTGAGTCGACGATCCCCGTTCCTCGTCGCTCTAAGTGTCTCAGACGACGTGGGACGCCAACTATGATTAGGGGGGTCAAGCGGGC
>UZAF01016318.1:0-97655 GCA_900617895.1 Haemonchus placei | reverse complement strand
TGCCCTGTGCGGAAGCCGCGCTTATATCCATGTTTCCTATTTCCCCAGAGATTTCCCAGAGAGTTTATTAAAATGCAACTTTACTGATTGAATAATGGCAAGTGTTTTCTTGCAAAGTCCCTAGCAGGTGCACTTTTTCAGCTGCGGACTGTTTCCCCAGTGCAATGGATCACAGGCGAAATTGAGAGAAGTAGCTTACAATTTTTTTTGAACTCTTCTTGACGCCCCACACTACCCCTCGACCTGTTGTAGGAATGTCCATCGTATCAGGGAGGAAGATTCGTCATCTTGACTGTAGGACACTGGTTTCGGCGATTTTACATGTTTACAATCACCCACACGGAACAAAATTCTCGTGGCCATTCCCACGTCCTAAGGGTGTCCTAAAGCCACTGCGTTTCATCTCAGTGACCACGTGCACAATCATTCGGAGCAGTTTTCCATCTCAACCCATTTCTCTTTTAGTTCCGCTTCAACTGCAATGAAGGATGCAATGGGAACTGTCGACAACTAGACCTATACTCTTCAGCCATGGGGCTTACTGCGGCCTGGGCCACTCCATACCACAAGTAATCAATCCCTGTGGAGTGATTCTTCATTAATGAAGTACACCTGGTAAGACAACCACCCATTTACACCCTATATCGCTTTGCACTAACTAGTAACAAAAAAAGAACGAAAAAAGGCTAACAGTGAAGGAATTCGTAGAAAAAACTGTAGAACCCGTTGTGAGAGAGCCGTAGGTTGCAAACCCCTTTTCCTTGCCCTTGCACAGGCTCTATACCCCTTTTCGTTTATACCTGGTTTGGAAGGGCTGCTTTGAATACAATTCCTGATGCTGGTCTCACCAAAGTTCGTTTATACCACTTTTTTGTTGAGCAAATATTGGAATGAATCGGGTTTATCTAGTGATTCATGTGATTAGGCAATGGTGCTTATCTTTTTTACAACCACAATGACTCGAAGATTCGAAGCCCTACACTGTAATAGCGATAGTGAAATTGTTTGAGAAAAACTGTAATATCTGGCCTATGCATCAGTAATCAGTTTGGGCCCAAAGGGCCATTTTTCGTAAGTTGGCTGTGGTTCAGCGTGAAACCTCGTCACACTCCAGCGCAGCACGTGAGTCCGCTCTGCACCGACCTTGTTCCGTTGTGGCTTTCGTTGCACAGTTGTGAGCCTCGTGCTGATTCACAGCCATTGATTTCTCCTCGACTGCCACACCTTCACGACCGTACTCGCTTCGCATGTCGACCTGCTGCCCTACGGATGTGTGCGGGGAGCACAACTCGGCTTTCGAGTCGGAAGATCAGCCCTGGTCTGTCACTTACACTCCTGTTAATGAGAAACCTATCACATTCCGGATCTACCGTGGTGAACCGGTCGAATTCGAGGTCACCTATAAGGACAAAGATGAGCTGTACGAGGCGGTGAAGCAAAAACTGATTGAGATTGGTGCTCCCGATGGAAAACTCTACGCCATCTACTATCCAATTGACTATTCGCTGATTGAAAACGCTGACGATCTAGTCTATGCTATTCAGCCAGAAAAGCCACTGAAGCTTTTCACTACTGCAGCCGAAGGCGATGTCACGTCGACAGGCAGCAGCTCCGATTCCTCTCCTGAAGATGGCGGATCAACTGGAAGACGTCATCGGCGACACCGAAGACGTTCCAGCAGACATCACCGACCCAAGCATTGTCCCACGTACTACTCAAGTTTCCCATGTATGTCCCAGTTTTCTCCCAATCAGCACTACGGTTGTAGAGGCGGTTTTTGCCACTATGGGCCTCCTCCTTGCCATATGAGCCAATGGGGCCATTGCTATTGCTGAAAATTCTCGATGAATTGTGTTATTATCACCTTAACCCCACCGGTATTTGATATCCGAGCACTTCAGTGTTGCATTGTCCCACCATTATGTTCATTGTGATGTTTGTTTACCTTTTTATTACTTGTTATCATTGGTATGCGTTTTTTGTAAGATAAACACTCGAAAATAGCCATTTCATTGAAATGAATCACACACGAAGCATTTTCAAAAGGGTAACCATAGCAAAAAATAGAAAACGTAAAACTTGCAACAAAGTGTTTCTCCACGGTCAGTACTCCAAATCAACGGAACTTTTTTTATTTCGTTATCCTCCGCTTTTTTCGCCTTCCTTCCTATTATGTCCTCTACTCTAGACGTTGAGAACATGGAAAATTGCAAAGTTGTTTATCGTAGCGAAACTTGCCATTGTTTTCTCATAAACATCTCGTTTCAATCACTTCGTGAGGCTACGATGCGGTGGACTTGTTCTCTCACCACCCTCTGCCATAGTGAGCCTGAAAAGCCAACGTGAACACTCGATGTAAGCTCTTTTTTATCTTATTTGGGTTGCTTGACGGGCTCCCGAGTATCACCTGTCGTCCCGTTTATCATCGATTTCCTCGAGCGGGCGCCACTGATGTCTCCATCGTCCCTTTCGCGAGCCAATATAGTCAAGGACATTCCTCGCTCGAGTAACGCGAGGCATAGCATTCCTCTCGTTGACGTTAACGAAAAAGGTGGCCGTCCTGGCACTCGTTAGACGTGCCGTGGGATCCACTCAGTAGCCGTCCTGGACCAGTGGTCTTCACGATATCCCATAAAGTGTTCGACCCACCTAATCTTTGATTCCTTGGCGGAAGCAACGGCATCCCTGCTCCTCGATCGTTAACGGAGCTCGGATTCCGGATTTCGTTTTGCACTTGAGTGTCTCGGATAATTGTGAACGTCGTCCATCAGATAGCACGTTGAATGACGCTGACTGCATGTTCATCCTGCTTTCGTAGAGCCCAAACCTCAGAGGCGTACGTCGAAGCGGTGTCCAAAAGAAGAGCACAGAGCCTGATGTTATTTGTTTTCTTCGCTGCTGCCCCAGTAATCCTAGATGCTCCCCACGCCACGCATCTTCTTCTGCTCATCGTTTATCGTTGGAATCAAGTAATTATCAAGTTGACTTCTAAACCTAGAAACGTGAAACTAGATCATTCAGAGCATCCATTCCGTTCACCGTCAAAGAGACACAGTCTTGTTTGTTTTCCTTGACCTGGGCACTTTGCATTCCGACATGTGATGCATGAAACCTAACCAGTGCTCTGGCGATAACTGATGGANNCCCAAGCCTCAGAGGCGTACGTTGAAGCGGTGTACAAAAGATGAGCACAGAGCCTGATGTTCTTTGTCTTCTTCGCTAATGCCCCGGTATTCCTAAATGCTCCCCACGCCACGCATCTTCTTCTGCTCTTCGTTTATCGTTGGAATCGTTTATCAAGTTGACTTCTAAACCTAGATACGCGAAACTAGAGCATTCAGAGCATCCATTCCGTTCACCGTTAAAGAAACACAGTCTTGTTTGTTTTCCTTGACGTGGGCACTTTGCATTCCGACATGTAATGCATGAAACCTAACCAGTGCTCTGGCGATAACTGATGGAAGGCTTTTTAGGTACTCCTGTTCGACACGGCTTTCAAAAGGATCCCGGAGGATCCTGGCTTTGAAAGCACCGACGATGACCTTGGAGAATAGCAGCCCTACTTGAGAAACCTTTCCATGCCCATATGAAAATTCCAACTCTTCCTCTTTGTAGCTCGATATACATAGGTGCATGGGTAAGGAAGTTCGTCAGAGCTGAGGTCGAGCTACAAACCCTCAATCAGAATCGACCGATTCGAATGGTCAAACTTTAGTAAGGATCGATGTTCCTGGCCAAGTGCATACTGACGAGGACTCTGCACCGCCTACGCCTATTCTGCTCTCTGCTCTGCTGTCGCGTATTCCGAAGGCATTTCTTCTCTAGTCTTGGATAGTCGGTCCTGGATCGTTCCCGACTATGGACGTGTGGAGGTGGCAACACCTGGCATTATCGACACGGGTTAGAGAAGGGTTAGATTGTGATTTCGTAACTGAGCTCTAGTTTCAAGAACGATGTTTCGAAGAAGTTTTTTCTCTGGTGGCCATCGTTTTGTCGCTGGTCATAGTTGATGTAAGCTTGCTGGGGAGCTTCTTTCATTTTGCGGCAAAGGCGGAACTCGCGCATGATCCGGGGTTCGAATCTCAAATACTCGACACTCGTCCAGGCCAATCAAACCTTTCATACATCTCAGTTTTGTTATTCGATACCACACTCGTCTGGAAGGGAAAAGCACTCCTTTGTATCTCGCCTGGGTACCGCAATCATGGACCACATACGCCACCCAATATGGGAGACAGGACCCCCAATGTTTGTCGTCTTCCAAATGTTTAGGTGTTCGTACCAACCGGGACTCCTCAACATGCTCTAGAAAAAAAGGACGGATTTTTTCGGTGCAGAGCCAATCATTCGTTCTCTTCGAAGGATTATTAGGAGTTTTCTCGCACACATGCACCGCCGGCTGCACTTTTGAGTCGACGGGGTGGGTGACTCACCCACACCATCGATTCCCACCGTCCCCGCCCCATACAACCAAGTCGTTGCCCAGGACCTCGTCGGATACTAGCAGCATGTCCGGACGCGTATCAGATACTGACGACACCAACCAGAAGAAGTACGTGACGTTCAAGGTGCACCACGAGGATCCGTTCCGATTCACGATCGCCTATACTGACGAGAGCCCTGACGAGCTTTACGAACAATTCGTGCAGAAAATCGCTTCTATCGGTCGTCCTGTCGGTAAACTCTACTATGTGGATCGCGGTACGGACCATATGCTGATCTCGAATGCTCGCGACCTCAAAAATGCCATGGAAGGCTGTGAACTGATGAATATCCATGCCACTGCAGCCGACACGGACGTCGTCACTTCAAGAAGTCCGTTTTGTTCAGGAGGCGATGAAGCGGTCAGAAGACGTCATCGTGGTCCGAGACGGCATTGTCGACACCCATCACCCAATCCCAGAATGTGCTACCAGTCCCACGGTCACCATGGCCCCCATGTAACTCACGGGTGCCCAGCTTTTGCAGCAGAGCCCTTTCCATGGGGCCCTTGCTCTTTTTATGCTCCTCACTTTGGGCAATTCGGTTGTACTGATTGTTGCTGTCATCAAGGGGTTCCCTATTCCTGCTGTTGCTCATTTTGAGGGTTTGTTTTACTCCTTTTCTAGAATTTTTTCATTCAGTCAGTTCATGAATTATCAAAATGTCCGGTGACTATATAGTGTATTTAAGGAATTTGCTTCTTTTTGTTTTCCCACTGGCAGACACATCGCATGATTTGTTTCAATTGAACCTAAATGTATTTTTAAATGTTTCAACCTGTATTTGTCGTTGGAAATGTTTCTTTTACTCATTCATCACGCAAAAATGGAGGTTTTTATGAGTTTTGTACTTGAATGCTTTACTGACGGACTATACTTTGGTACTGTCCTTCTTCATCGATAAAAATCGTTTGGAAGATGGTTTTGATGGTGGACTTTGCTCAGTGAAATGGAAATTTTGAACTGTTGATAGCATTTTTGTTTATGGTGTTGTCATTGTCACTTGTGCCTAGTGCGAAGGTTCTATTCAGTGTGTTTTTTCATCATTCTGATAAAGGTCTTATTTATTGAACTGATAAATTCTGTACTGTTGTTGAATCCACATTGCTTTACATAACAGTAAGATAAACAGATAGAACTGTCTGCCTGCATGACTCATATCACCACAGAAGTGCGTTTGTCATTTCATCGCAGAAAAAAATTACAAAAAAGGCGTAAAATCTACGAGCATTGGTGCGATTGCGGACATCACCCTTTCGAATTCAAATTGACGGAATTGAAATTTTGTCGTTCAAGCATATTAGCGGTTTCATTGTTTTGACTTCAAGAATTTGCGTTTTTTCGCGTTTATTATTTTCACTTGATAAGTGTTCTGATGAGCAATATGAATTCCTGCTTGAACATTTCTTTGCGAGCTGTTTTTCATCACACTAGGTCATCGGTAGACGTATAATACACAATATAATCTGACAAAACTTCTAAACTTCCAGAAACTCAAACTTAAATAGCTCTTCGAATATGATGATGATAAGAATTTAATGTGTCCAGAGCTGAAACTTACCTATTTCTTCGATGTTCAAGCTTTTCTACACGAATTTCCAACAGAGAACCTTTCCAAAGCATTATGTTTAAGTAGTGAATTGACGTATCTCCTTCCACATTTCGTGTAAGCGAGAGACAATCGCCAAATTTTCCTTCGATATCAATTTGATGAACTGTTTCCCTGTAACACTCATAATTTCATGGACATTTGATTCGAGATGAGTACAGAACTCACTAGTGCTGTTTAGCCGGCTGCCGCTAAAGAAACTGAAGGCATGAAATCCATCACGGAGTGATTTGCATCGGCTCTTTCCAATTTACTTTTGATTTCCTATGGAAAGATTGCGTACAACCCGCTCATATGTGTGAAGAATAATCAGGTGAGTAGTTGCCTTTGAAAGATTTTTTTTTCGGTTTTTTTTTTCGTGTTGATCTTGAAAGAGTGTATCGTGGTTATTTCTGGAACGTTTTGTGGTTATCTGTTCTGCTGATGATCCGGAGATATAAAATGTAAACCGTTTGGGTGTCAAATTTTCTGATAATGAGGACGTCTTGGTAGCATGCGATTTGATACTCCAAATGGGTGCCAATTCATTTCAAGTTGTTGAACCCCCTTAACATCGCAGTGCTTGAGTAGGAAAAGAATGGTAGCACTGATTTGGCTCTACTTCACAATGGCATGGTTGAACAGCACTGATTCCTCGCCCAGGCCCTCTTATATAAGCGCAGGCTCTCTTTTATTTAATAGCGGGTTAGTGTGTAGACATCCAGCCCTACTTGTCAGGGCTGCTGCCGTACTTGGAATGCTATTCAACTCAACATATTCACTGTGAATTCTTGGGGGGTGGCCTGTGGAAATTAGGTGGGTTTCTCTTCTTACTTATTGAAATCAATAATTGATACTTATTTTATTTCGAAAGAATTATGGTAGACTAAAATGCTGAAGGCGAATCAATGCGATATTCTGTCGTTACCCGCACACTTTTATATCTCGTAGTCTGACCTAACACCAACTGTTTCCATCCAATATGGCTTGAAATGGTGTAAAGAAAGTGATAACGTGAAAGTCGATTAAGTTATGTTGATTTACCAGTTGGGCTACGCACGCTAATGCGTACACCACATGCCCACTACAGCTTACCTACGACTTGTAACAACAACAGATGGATTGAACTTTCATCTCTTTATAATAAAGGAACTTTAAGCAAACCTTAACACTGCGCTTGCCACTTCCCTCTTTCTTAGGAACAGACGATACTTTTCGGATCGCGAAATTCTATAGATGAGTAAAAGGGCATGCAAATGATATTCAAAACGTGCCGATGTCTGTGCCTTTTCGATCTGTCGCTGTTCATCTCAAAAATGTCATAAAATAGGCATTCAAGTCCTTGAATGGCACTCACAAATGTTGTCGGGTCATAATAATACTATTATCAAATGTCTTTATGCATGTAGCTCCTTTTCTGTAAAAATACATCATTAAATGAGAATCCAAGATTATTAGCGGTTGGATAAGTTTTGCCATGAATGATATCAGAGCAGAGAGAAACCGTGATCCTTCATCGAATCGCATACTTCGCTGGGTAGCGGTCGTAAGCAAGAAGTGAATCAAATTTCATAATCGGTCCCTATCAGTGCACTTACCCTCCTTGTTGAATGAAACATATCAACGAATCAAAGCTAAATCGTAAATAACAAAGGCGCTAGGATTTAATTGGTGATTGGATCTTGTTCTCGAAGACCTCCTCTATCGTCAGTGCCCCCATCCTGTCTCCTCTACTCCTACTGATTTCGCTCTCCAAGTCAACGGGATCAGGAATTATGGATTTTCGCTCGGACATTTATTTCGCGCACACCCCTCCTACCATAAGTGTTCCCATACTGCCGTCTAAACTCCAGCCAAGTTTGAAGGCCTTAGTCCAAACTAATAATTTTGGCGCAAATCCCGCCTCTGTAGACACGATCCTGTCCTGCCTCCCACCATATGTGCTCCCATCCTGCCGCCTATGCTCATACCAAATTTGAACATTCTAGGTCCACGGGAACAGGAGTTATGAATTTCCGTGCAAACAAACAAACAAACAAACAGACAGACAGACGCGAGCGCTTTATATATAGTAAGGATTACGCACGTGTAATAATACAAATGAATACATTTGTATGTGAATAAAAAGTCGGCCAACCTGTGAACGCAGGCGTTTCCCCTGCTCTGAGGTCCGATTTAACGCGGCCCATCATGAGCGACTTCGACTGTTCCTGAATGCGCTACAGGAAGACAAAATTGTTCAGTACGGTAGAGATGGAGCTGTTGCTCCACATGGCTGAGCCCCTAATAGCTTTTACTATCCTGTGGCAGCTGCGATGCTCTGTCAGGGAGGGCGATCGGCTGGAAAGTCTAATAGTTGGGAGAACTGACTGAGGTTGTGCTAACTCAGACTTAGGTGAGTGTGAAATCTGACAATCAAATCGACTCCATCATAATTTTTTGTGAAAAGGTAATTACGACGTATGCTAGTAGATGGCTGCCGGAACTGTCAGTTCAGAATTATTTATGAGGTTCACTGATTCATCTCATCCACTACGGGTCTATTTAGACGAAGTATTAGGCAATATTAGCAGTGAGAGCCTGAGCACATGCTGGCAACCAATAATCCTGCGTTTGTAGCCATATGATATTCCCCTTAGTACTGATTGTAATCGTATCGTGATGAGATTTGTAAGGATTGGCCAGCGACCAATGCGCATAAGTTTTACCTATGGTGCTTGGTTGGATGAAATTACTTCGCTGGAATTAACGTTTTGAAAAAAAAATGTGCTGGCACTTCACCTTTTATTCGGCATCTAGAACACCCTAGCAACTTGAACAATAGAAATGAGCATTCCTTGGTTCTTTCTGATCACGAGATAGGTATTTGTGAAGCTCGTTCTCTCTCATTATTTGACTACTATCTATAATCTGGGAGAAAAGTCTTAAGCGGCTTGATATTTTTTTATCCAATTTTTTATTTGGTAGAAAGTGGGATTTATCCATCATCATCATTGGCCACTACAGTAATCACCTAATAGGCAGACTGATGATCTCTGTGGCCTGATGATCTTCCAGGAGACTGAATGTCGAAAAAGGGTTTACCGAGCTCTCATTGGTGTCTCTTCTGTGGTGATTTTTTGTTAGGAGTGCTTCATGAGGTCAAAAAAAGAAAAAAAGGAAGAAGGTGATACTTAGAGGGGTAATGCCTGTGGAATAGGGTGAACGGGGGAGTGGATGTTACCAGTCTCTTCCCCGGAGCCGTTCACAAGCCGCACAAAAGCAAAGGATTCCTTTCGAGAAAATACTCAGCACCGTCTTGGAACCACCAAGGACCTAACTCTCATCTCGAGCAATCAGTTTTTCCAGAAACCTCTTTGCTGCGCACGGAAATTCCCCCTTGCTGTGCACGGTAATTTACACACTGACATAAGGATATCACCTACACTCGGGGTATCGTCCGAACTTCTGAACCTTGCCTTCTTCAACGTTCTAATGGTGGAAGCCGAGTGTAAGTACCAATTCCCACGTGGTATGCGGCTGCTTCGCCCCCTTCGCATAGTTTAGGTCAATGTTTACGTCTTGGAACTGACCCCATCATCCCAGACCAGTCAGCGAACATTCGCCGTTCTTGAATGGGCGAACTACGTCGTACACGTGATGTACGAGGTGTACGAGGGTTGCCTTTTATATTTTGAGATTTGGCAACATAAGTGTAGCAATCTAACAACTGACACCACTATCGTAAAGTTTGACTATTTTGAGGTTACGTTGCAAAATTTGAGCTCGATTTGTGTTGTTTACACTAAGTTATAAGATTTTGTTCCGGTCAAGTTATGGAGTTGAACCATGGGCATTTTCGCGCGACAAATTTCGACGTGGACTAACTCAACAGCAATGCATGGATGAATTTAATTCAATATTTGGTGATGAAGCTCCATCCAGGGCCAGTGTTTATCGATGGTACAGTGAGTTCACCTGAGGTCGTAGTTCACTCGAAGACGAATGTCGTGGAGGTCGTCCAAAATCAGTTGTTGTTCCGGAAACCGTTGATACTGTGCACAAACTAATATTGCAAGACCGTCATGTGACCTATTGTGAGATTGGGACAACCTTAAGCATTAGTGGGACCAGCATACATCCAATATTGCGTGGACATTTAACTGTAAAAAAATTGTCTTTGAAAAATTCGTCAATCCCCCAAAAAAAGGACTTGTGTCGATTTGCCGAAAGAAATGCTCAAAAAATACGGTCACAGTGCTTCAAAACACAAACCTGACATCGAGACAGGTAGTGGATCATGGTTTTATGCGTATGAGCCGGAAAGGAAACAGCAGTCGACCGTGTGGGTAATTCAAGATGAGTCAAATCCAACAAAGGCTTTCCGCGCACCAGGCACTTCCGAGCAATTGATCTCCTGTTTCTTTGGAAAAACTGGTCATGTCGCAACCGTACCACTAGGACAAGCAGAACAGTCAATTCTGAGTGGAATACCACCATTTGTTTGCCAGTTGACTTCCCAAAAATCAGGAAAACCAACTGCTGAAAACGGATCGCTCTTCACCACGACAATGCGAGCTCCCACACATCGGCTCAAACAGCTGCATTTTCGAGCACTCAAAACAACGATTTGACAGGTCATCAGCCATGTAGTCCCCGGGTGACTTCTTTTCATTCCGTACGTAAAAAATAAAATGAGAGGTCAACGTTTTTCGACACTTGAAGAAGCCGGTTTAGAGGCATGAACACATGTTTTGGAGTTACCTCCATCAGAGTGGCAAAACTGCTTCGAAAATTGATTCGAGCCCATTCAAAAGTGTATAGATCTTAATGTGGAGAATTTTGAAAGGCTGTAAAGCGATTTTCAAAAAATGGTATTTGTTTCTGTTTTCAAATCTCAAAATATAAAAGGCAACCTACGTACCTTCGCATATGCTTGTACGAGGCTGGTGTGAGCTTGAGCTTTCGATTCAATGTTGTAACAAAGAAGCAGTGCTTGAAAAAGTCTAGTTGTGCTCTTCTCTTCATATCATTACACCTACCATTTAAAGTGACCTCAAAAATAATTCCTCTATACCCACTCTAATCATTGAAAGTGGTTTCTTCAAAAACCTGGAATCTATGCTGAAGGTGGTGTGGGTGAACACAGCCACAGCTTTGAACATCGGGAAGGGGACAAACTCTAGCAACCCTTCTAGCTGGCTTGAATGTCAACTTTCTCTTGCAAGCCGTTCTATAGGTTCGCATTCTAGTGCCTCTGCAATTCTGGGTAGAATTTGCTCTCTGCATTTGCTCAATGCCCTTCATTTTTGGTACAATCGGTACCAGTTCGAACAAGGCTCGTTGAGGAGTCGTTAACACCACTAGAAAAGAAACCGGAACATCACAGACTTGCTGATTCAGTACGAGAATTTGTGGAATGTTAGGCGTAGGCCTTTATCATTCCCAACTCATGCGTAATTTCTGGAACACTCACGATACGCACGATTTCCATTCAAGAAGTTTATTCAGAAACCAGTCCGAAACAATATTGTCGTCAACACGAAGAAAACATGCGTCAAAATAATACCACGATACATGCAATACAATATAACTCGTCATGATGATTACGGTAGTCGAAGTACGGTGGAGGTGAGAATACGCAATTCAACACGTCCCGTACGTCGTAGTTCGACAATATAATATTATGAAAGACGTTTTATCAATTGGAATTACATAATAATACTATATTACTACATAGTATAAAAGTGAATGGTTACCAGTGGGACGTCCGAGGACAAATTCAACCGAGTACTTATCCTATAGAAGGGAAATTGATATTTCATAATGAAGACCATAAAGCGCTAGCATGACTTTGGATTCTTTTGAGAGAGAAGATTCATGAAGGGTAAAGAAGATGACGATCTTGAAGACGATCAGCATGTCATCAGCATGTCTCATCAAATCATGACGCTTTGTGCTTTGGCTGGAGCCAGCTGCTGCTCATAGCGATGATCGAAACCCGCTGAACCGGCCCAGCACCTGGAAAGGAACGTTGGCATAGTTGACCGAAGAACAATTCAAAACCTGATAGGTACCTGAAGTGGTAGAGGTGTCGCGACGTCTTTCGGGACGGTGTAGCGTCCAGATCGGTGAAAACGATTCTCAATCGACAGAGATTCCGACGATCCAACACCCAGTTACACTGTACACCGTAATCGATCACTCTGAAATCATTGTGATTTCCTAGTGGAATACACAATAGCATAGCTAACTACTTACCTAGCCAGATGTGGCGCTTGTTGTTCCGTAGTGCGAACGGTGAGGTTTTGAATAAGAGGCCAATAGACCTGCAAAGAGTGGATTCTAGCTTTATAGGCCTGAGCTTCTCCGAGTTCCTCTCCATCAAAACGAAATCAAGAAGTTGAGATCAAACCTCTCCGGGATTCACAAAATCGCAGTCCATGTGCATGTCTTCATCGAATACATCCATTGCCTTCATATAGCATTGGAAGGCATACCATCGATTCAAATCGAGAGCTGATAGAGAGACGACCAGCTGAAGAAGGTAATAAAATAAACATTAGAGGACATGGATTTTCCTAGACCTATTCACCCGAGTAGGAATTCTACTCCCAAAAGGATTTAGGTGATTCGGAAAGTTTATTATTTCAAAGCAGCCTAATATTTTAGGCGAAAATGAATAGAAACTTTCCCCGCTGCACCTTATGCGCTGATGACTCATGGAGTCGGAGAGATCATACGAAAAGGCACTAACCAATTCAGCAATTGGCGCATCGATGATGGCCTCGAGTATAGTCTTTCGATAGATGCTCATTGCCGCCACCACTGTAGACACATCTCGTGCTGTCCATCTGAATCAGGTGCATAATCAGACAGCGTAGTTTCAAACCAGGATTCATAGCTGGAAACGAATGTGTTAGGATAGCCTACCTGGAGTCAACCACGATTTCCGCCGTATTACGGCGCATCTTCAGAGACACTTGAGCGTGTCGATGGCGTGTCCAATCTCCACCGGTTGCCGTGTCGATATCGCGTTTCTCGACACTGATATGGGTGATCTGAAAGAAACCTATTAGAGCACGTCAGTTAATCTTTGGATCTTATTTGGTCATATGTGGCCAACTGTCGAATTGAAGCAAGAGAGGATAAGATGTATCCAAAGATTTAGAGTTAGTGACCGGTGGTCAGAGCTCATTGGCATGGCCACAAAACACGAAATTGTGAAGTGGGCAAAGGGGCCCATATCACCAAAGAGGGTTGGAAAGAACTTGAGCTTAGCAGTCAAACATTCTCTGGTCACCTCACCGTTGTCACTTGGTACTGAGTGTTTGGATTTTGATAACGGATATTTTTTCAAAATTCGCACCTTTTTAATTTTGTTATCGACGTGATTCTTCACCGCTTTGTTGATAGCTCTCAGTCGGATTTGCTCGATGATATCACACTGGTCGACAATGCGTAGAAGTAGATCATCCGACAGGCGGGGTTTGTCTTCTACATGTCCTGCCAGCTTTTCGCCACTGCGTCCCAGTCCCTTACACGACGATGCTTTGCGCATTGTGTTTGTGGTGACCTTAAAAAAGTGGTGCAAGAAAATCTCGTGGGTAAAGGAACTTTAGTCGAAAAAAGTACCGAAATTGATGTGGGGCCTACCTTCTCTGCGTTCTCATGGTTTCTACGATGTTTGAACGACAGGCGGCGGATTAGCTGAAGTGGCATCATTTTCTCGTGAGTACTGCTTAGTTTTGAGAATAAGGTTTCGAACTGAAAGCAACTTTTTTTCACGAAATTACGGTACACGAGGAAAGATGGAGTAATGAATGCGAGTTTAACGAAGACGTCATGTGAACGACATGATGACTACGATCAGCAACAACGACAACACGAAGCAGTCGTCGTATGCTGCTGCGGCAGAATACACTAATGGGCGGGTCAGTGAACGCGACAACTGAACGACTAGCGACATAAAAACACTGATGTTTGCAGACGGTTTGTGTCCTCGCAAGCTTGAACTTTTCTGCAAAGACTGCACTACATACACAAACAACATGACAAAAAGGGCGCAGGAAATTAGCCAGACTGTTGACCGTTAGTTAGTTGTTCCCAAGGAGTCAGAATTGGCTAGGTATATGAGTCAGCGATTGTTTAATACGAAGAGATTGGTTGGATTCAGACGTCATGTGAATCGGCTAGCGACTGTCTCAAGCGGTTATGGAAGACCAAACGGAAACCTCCAGCACGGTCAGCTACCGAAAAAATTATAATAATTTTACCGAAAAACAGGTTGAACCATAACTCTCCTACTGACCCTGTAGCCCCTTTCCCGAACAGATAAATCTGAGCCTTAGGGGATGATTGTGTTGGTATAATATCATTGAATTTGACACTTGTTGTAAATTCAGACGGAGAAACGTAACAATGCCTTGGAATTTATCAGGAACATAACAGGCCTAAAATAGTCAGCCACGTAGCCAATACGGTCACGCCCTGTCGATTACAGCGCATTATCAACAGAATTCTCTTCAAAAGACATTGTCAAAATGTTTGACTGACAACCTTCGAAATTTATTTTGGCCTATTTCCACAGAATAGAATGAATGGCCTTCGAAAGATACTGATTGGAGTTCGAAGTAATCAAAGATTTCATAGGGCTAGTCCGGAATAGCGGGCTACGGTTGAGTGTTCCATCACGACCCAAAATTTCGAATTGCAGCCCAGTGATGCAACCCAGTGACAAGGTTGCTGAGACAAAACTAAGGACGTCAGGCAACGAAGAACAAAAAGTAATGGGAACAGCTGTGGTTACACGGAATATCCGCATAATGACGTTATGAAATACAGATAGCAGTAAAACACCACATAAAGACGGTCGTTCTACAAACACAGGACGAACACCACACATCCCGCCCCGTTGGAGTCGGAGCGCTTTCTTTGCGCCCATCGTCGCGTCGTCGTTCACCGACCGACAACAGTGGGTGTGGTTCTGGCGAATACGAACGAGAATGTGATCGCTCCGGGTAAACTGCGGACGATCGGAGACTCTAACGGTTGACGCTTATACTCTGCGTCGCTGCTTCTGGAGCGACAGTGACGATGAAGGTGATTATCATGGAAATACTCAAATAGAAAGTGGCCAACGATCTGCATGCGTCAAGATTTACCGGCTGAAGGCAGAACAACACCATGCGATTACATCATTTTACACAGTTGCTCGCGATTGTGCGTGCGATGGTTGTATTTAGATAGGTACGGCTGGGACAGTATTCAACCCGTGCCTATTTATGCCTATTTTTGGCATTAAGTCATGGTAACCCAGAAGATTGTTACGACTGCTAACTGAATGCGAATAAAAGGAATGGGTAATTGAGGCAGATAATCAAGCGACTGACAAATTGATCAGACTTGAAACTGAAGATTTTTCAAATGCTTAACACACTAGGAAAGCAGCCGGAAAGACTTTCGAAGCAAAGTTCCCCTGACCCTCTGAGTGAGGACTTGAAATTAGTTGGCTTACATGCAGGCCAAGCATTTCACCGGCAAAGGCGGTAGGAGAAGAACGGACACGGCCTTCAAGTGATACAAGCATAGAATAACAAAGAGAAAGCTTAGTAAACACGAAAAAAAATTCTCAATTTGGCGATCGGGCTTTATATAGGAAATGGTCTCGTGACCATGAGTCGTCGAAACAAGCACTCTCTTCCCCACCATTCCCCGTCTCCCCTCTCAGGTAAAGTATCAACATAAATTATCAGTATTTACTGATTATGACGATTTTAAGCCGCACTGCAAATATTAAATTGCAGTGATGTTATGCACAAGTGCATTCTGAAGGAAAGTATCAAGGTTCGGTCGCGAAGCCTAACGAATGATGGAAATAAATGTCGAATTTCAGAACCGGAATCCGGAAGGCTGAAATTATTACGTGACAAGGTTACAAATCCCGGGTACAGGTCTCGTAAAGCGGGTAGGGGCTCAGTAAAACCGTACTGGAACTGATTTCTGAGATGAACTATTCGAGGAATTGATCCTTTACGGTGACGACAATGATTTTGAAGTCGATTTCATCATGGATAGATGCTTCTAAAAAGCCGTTCCACCAAAACGAGTCCGGAGCTCATACAGACCAATAACAAAAAGCTTTTCCGGCTCTCCTTGGGAATGTCTGACCGCTTGCATATTCCTAGCTTTTCCTGTCGAATTTTTTTAGAAAAACGACGCAAATGCAAGCGAAACCACAAGTAGTGGCGTGGCTTTTGGAACTGTTTCGGATTCTACCGCTACAAAGGATATCCTATCGGGTTGTGATAAAATATTGGTTAAACAGGTAGCGCTTAACTGATTACCCGATCCAAAATATCTGAGAGTTCACCTCAGGGAGCCCAGTAACACCCTCGAACCACTCAGTGAAGAGTGTTTAGCAAATGAAAATGTTTGATGTATCATGGGTCTCCGTTTGGTGGATCATGGGTCACCACCGGAAGTCAACCACCACAAATTCCTTTGCCAACACACTTCAACGTCAGGCGTAAATGAAAAATACATTAATCATGAAGGAAAAGTGCGAAAACGAAAACGATTAATATGGATCGACCAAACTGCGTACAAATAGGCATGTAACGATTGAGCGGAGGATGTGGTGATCAGCGCCGGATGAGTGAGATGATTGGCGGCGGCTGTACTTTGGGAACTGGCCCGAAGATAGGCGCTCGGTGCCGCCAGGCCGCCCCCAGAGTCGCTCTGCCCATTACCAGTCGCCGCCAAAGTCAACATTGTTATACATACATACTAATCGCGCCTAGTTACAGCAGTGAGCGATAACAGACTCGATATGGAAGCTTTGCATATTGGGAGAACCCTTTTGTCAAGGAATTAAGAGAAAGGGTGGCAGAAAAGGATGTATTCGGTAGTGGTGATGGTCGTGAATTCCTTTCACGTGAATTCACTGTAAGAGAAAGGAGCAACCAGCGGGTTAGAATGTGAGGCCTTAAATACCTTGGCAGCTAATCGGCCGGAGAATTTCACCAGAATAACTATCCGAACTTTGCCATTTCCAATCTTAGCTGCCTGACTGGTTCGAAGACCGCCTACGTCGAAAACGTGAACCGATTAACCGTATAGTAGTAAACAAAATGAGTATAGTATCCTAAACCAAAATGCTCCTTTCCGGTCTGCTCTCTGGTCCAGTTTAGTCATCAAATAAAGTGATTTGGATCGTGACGACCGCGACGCCACTCCTTCTGGAAACCCCCTCAGGTCCGGTTTTTCCTGTAAAATTGAAGAGCAAGCGATTCCACCAGTCAGGGTGTTGATTACCCATTATATCTACACAAGATTGATGGGCACATGGGATCAATGTTCACATCATGATTATGTAACATCTATGCGATCATAGGTTATAGTTTTGACGGTATCACGGGCTCAACAGGTTCATCCGGTTCACCTGGGACTGTTTATGCCCTTACTTTTTAGAGTCAAACAGTAAAAAGATGAGGAACCTATCGGCTTTGGTCACGAACGAACCTCGTCGATCACGTGAAACAGCTGCAGAAGCAGCTGAACGACTCCTCACATCGCCGCCCTTGTCGAATTCTGAGTCTTCCTTGGATGGTGAGAAGCGAATGGTTCGTTGCTGGTGCTCGCACATGAATGAAGACGAACGGTATAAGTATAAGTAAGTAGAAACTTGATAGTTTTGACGAAGAAACCAGGTGAGAATGGATACTGGAAATAGTCCAGAAGTTGGATATTTTGAACATTGTCTTAGTCCTGCAGAATATCCTCGGCCGCGCCTTTCAGTTTTATTGAAAGGCTGTTTTTGGGGTGCCATACCGTACTAGTAGGTCCGCTTTTCTGAGTGTTTGTCAAATATAAGGCATTTCGATCACTCATCTTATATAATTCACCTTGAATTAGAAAGAATTCGACGAAAACCGATCGCAAAGGAAGAGAGCAGTTCGCTCAGCAGAGAAACTTTGTTTTTTTTTTCGAAAAACATGCATGCCATTCCTCTGAATCAAGGACATTTCTCACCTTTTCGAAACAGGTCATAGGTAGAGAAACTATCGATCATAAGTGCATCTTAGAAATGATAACCATCGCTGCCCTACCAAGAAAGCATTGAAAACTTTTGCCAAATTTGCTCAAACTAGCTAAAAGCAATGTTTGACCCTTTAGGTGACTCTTCATGACTACGGTAAGACGACGTTGTTGACCAGTGCCACCTCGAGAGGAAATGGCGCCTTTGCTGTTGGCGGGTACCTGTCCACCTGACTTGCTATGTTGTTGATATGACAGTCTGTGTAGTCAGTCAGTTCTGATACCAGTTCCTATCAAGGCCTTCGCTCCGTGGTTAGTGCGACGCTGTCGCCGCTGTCGTCGCCTTTGCGATCCGCGACGACAGACAAAACGCCAAAAATAACGGACGGCCGGAAACACCAGGTCGACGAAGCGACGCAACACTCTTCACAGCCGACAACAACTAAAAATATTGAAGGCGAAAGAACGGCGCAATCAAACGACGCGCGACGTTTTGGAACAAGGCTATCGGTTAGATGGAATGGTTAGAAAAACGAAAGAACCGGTGAGAATCTGAGAGCAACTCGTTGAAAGAAGGTCTTCGTGACGTTGTTGCCTCGGATGGCATGCGAACGGAACACCTATAAAGAACCATGCTTGCTCAGAGAATGACCAAATCAGCTTCGGCGAATTTCCTCCTCTGATCGCAGATTCCTATGTGTGGAACCCACTAAGTGAAATTTATGATGACGGATCGGTTGTTTCATTCGAACATTTCATAGGCACCTACCATCCTTCTATACTCTACCCACGTGGGATAGCCTTTTTTACATGGGGAAAGTGCACTTTCATGATCACGTGATCAGGAGCTCGACCTCGAAATGAGCACGCATTAACTTTGCCTCACGATTGACCCGTTCGACGGTTCCGAACAATCGCAGCTCAGGCAGGAGCTCACTGAGTGTGCAGAACTTATGACGGATGTCCTGTGAAGTGCCATGCTCCCGGAATCCATCGAAATATATTCTCATTTACGGTTATATTCCTTTCGAATTACCCCTGCAGATTGGGGATTGCGCTAGTTCTGCAACCTCAGGTACCTTTCCAAGGAGTTTGACTATCTACATAGCCCCGGGCAATGTGTTCGCATTCCAGTTAGATACCGGATCAGGCTGGCTTGGTTCAGGATCACCCGTCGTACTGATGGCAGAACGTACAGGAACCGTTCAAGTCCAATAATCGACATTTCATAAAACTCTGTTCTGATGAGCTCATGGCATACACTGTAGGCTACTAATTACCAGTCCATACCTCATTTTCCTATTAGCCCTTTGCTGAAGGCAGTGCGAACATGAAAGGCACTCAGCTGTTTCTAAGTGGTAGTAACGTTGCGATGATCCACAAAAATGTGCCAATTGTCACGTAAACCCGAAAGGAACTGGGAGTTGATTGACTTGGAGAAACATTACAAATTCTTGGGAACGAGAGAACAGATTCCCTTTTCAGTCCAGACATTGTGAAAAATAGAGGGTCTCGAGAAAGAACTTTGGCCAGATTGTCCTGGAACCGGTTACCCTGAAGACGTTAGAGAAATGCCCTAAAAAAGGGTTTGATAGCAGTGTCTGCCGAGAGTGTCCTCGCTGGAAGAAGGTTCCAATCACCTTCATTGCGAAAGGTGGTACCACAAAAATCCGTTGTCGGATAAGCTCTAATTCTGAACGAATTATTATTTTTTTGTTTTGTTTTGAAATTGTGCTTATAGCTACCGAGGTTGGTGCTGGAACGAGGTCGGAGTAATTGGAAGAAAGTTTGCAAGACAGAACGTTTATCTTAAACCTGTGCCCATGATTACGTTATCGGAATTCGCATTCAGCAACAATGAAGTTGTTAAAAAGAGTTGTTGGGAAAGTTCCTTTTTAGTGCAAGAATTGAGCCTTGAAAACAATGAAGTGTTCCGTGAAAAGCCATCCCTATGAGTGACATCAGCAGCAGTTTAACTTCCGTTCAGGATCGCTGTGGCCTATGGAATTCTATTTGGCTTGTACAGTGGTTTTCAACTCCAGCTATTGTTCTAGTCAGTGATGGAAGACATGGTTTATCTACGAAGATTCTGATCTACTAAGAATGCGCATGGAAGCGGCGCAACTAGTCACCGCAGCGCCTTTGTCTCACCATCAGTTCGAATCTAGAGATAGAAAGCCAATGGAGCTACTCAGGTTCCGTAATTCTTGAGATCGCAATTGGACCACGGTCCATGTTGCGGTTCTAGATACCACTATTCAATGTGGGCCTCGAAATGGAGCAGTTTGTGGGTGCGCACTCGAAGAGTTTCTATCAACCAGACAACCAGACAAGCACATCGCTTGCTCCTTACCCCAGGCTGCGATTTTTACGAATACTGTGGATACTATATTACCATTCGATGAGCTGAATAGTGAGACAACAAGAAGAGTTAATAGTATTTGGAATCAGGAACTTCTCTAAAATCCCCTTTATGACCACAACGTCCCGATGTTAGGGCACTCATCCATGTCGATATCAGAATTGCTGAAATTTTGAAGGAATGCTCGGAATGTTGCAGAGAATTTTTGTAAGACAACTGAGCAGGGGCAGATTCGTCTGTGGAATAAAAGAGTACTGACTGTGGGTAACGGGCCAGCCCAGGAGACGTATGCATATGACCGATGATGACCGAGTTTGCTTATGGATTTTGACAGTTCGCGATTTCCTAGCTAATAGAATTAAACGAAAAGGTTTTCTCTGTGGATTGCACGTTTTCATTCATGACATTCTTTACGCACCTCCAAAGCACATCGTTATCGGGGCTGATAATTTTATGGCTAGGGTCAACATTATTAATGTTGATCAGCATTTCCAATGAAATTGTTGGGGCTACCATGAGAATCAGCATAAGTAAACGGCTTCGCCATTCCAAAATATAAAAAAAGGTTAAGCGGTTGTGCACGAAATGGCTATTTCACAGCAAAGACCGCCCAAACACATGTCACGCCCTTCAATTGGGGTCTGAAAAAATCAGAACATGTACTAGCAAGGGTTTTGCTTTGAAATAAATGAAGGCGAAATAGAGCATTGGTGGAAGAAAATCTATAGGCCATAATTGATCTCGGTTTTAGATTTCAAGAAATTTTCGAGAAATGAGCCAAGTGAGATGACAAGGGTCAGATGCTTGGGATGACCAGCCCATCACTATTACGATCATCGAGTAAAACTTTCGAACAAGTTCCAACAAAAAGTGCCTCATGTGTTTCCGAAATTCGTGGGAAACAGACGGTCTCAAATGGGCGTGCATGTGCAGCAGTCACATGTTCACGCTTCTAAATTGATAAACCACTACAAGATGAATTAGGGGAGGCCATGTGATCTCTCGCTCATATTTAACATTCCATGGCTACAACATCTACACCAGAAAGCAGCGCCATCACTTCAAAATCTGTCTGCTGAGATCATAAGGTTTCTATGGTCTCTTATCATTGTCGATAGACAACCTTCAGAAAGATGGCGCTTTCAATGAACCGTTCGCCTACACCCGCATCGCTTAGTAACTGGTGTGTTCCCATTTCACCGTTAAAGTTTGCACAGAGACACGCCCATTCACAAGTCACACCTTCCGCAGTGTAGGAAGAGTGGCATGCTATCCTAAGGATATGAGAGGATAGTGATATATTTTTCAAGAATGTCAGATTTCTCTTCCCATCCGCTTTCGCTCTTCAGGTGAGAATGGTACAAAATTGGAATTCGGGTAAGAAAAAGAGTTAAAATACCTACTCTTCGGGGAATAATGCCAAAGGATAGTGAGATATTCAAAAATATTGGAGAGGACATGCTGTTAGAGGCTGCCATCAAACCGGTTTCGAAAGGTTTAGGATGTTTCCATGAAAAAGTTTTCATGAGCGACGTTCCATCAATCATTCCTTTTGATACGTAAATTCGTTCAATCATCGCTAGATCATGTATGATTTATTAGAAAGTAAATTTTGGCTGTTTTGACGTAGTGTCAACTCAAGCTAAATGGGAGCAGGTTTCGTTCTAAATTTGTAGTTTGAACGAAAAAGAAAGCGCAACGCGAAGAGATTAATCACTATCAAATGTAGAGTCGGTGGATCAAATCCTAGTCGCCTCATCGGGTGCGCTTTCAGATTTCAGGGAGAATGATATTGGGTATTCTTCATAATTCATTTCCGTGAAATCGCCTTGAAAGTCTTGATCGTGTAGTATCCTTGGGAGATAAAAAAGCAGACAGATTGCCCTTCATTTGTTGAGTGATTAAAGAGTTCTTTGAAAGAATGAGCCCACCCAGCGGATCTGATCGATAACCCAAAGCTACCATTGATAGCCAGTAAAGGGGGCTATTGGCCCCGGAAGAAAAGCTGACATAGAAAAGTTGTAAAGGCGATGGATAAGACGGTAGACTTCTCTACAAAGTAGAACTTAGCACTGAGTTGTCTAATGTATGACAAGGAAGGTGTCAGAGACATGAAGACCAAGATTTCGCCAAATGAACTATTTTTATGTTTCTTGTTGTTGCCGATAGGAACATCAGACTTCGTCGGATCTCAAGTTTACGGTCCACTTGAAGATGGGCCGGATTTCCGAACGGAGGTTCCTTATGGTCTCAAGTGTTCTAGACCGATTAGCAAACAGCAAAAATTCGAAGAGATCGGAGCAAAATCTAGCTCAGATAAGCCCGTTCGAAAAGAACGAAACTTGCCTGTGAAATGTCGGATGGAATTGCTTTTTCACGAAGACGATGCAGTAGAAATAATGGCAGTTGAAGCGGTGGCGTTGGGAGGACGAGGCCAAGCCGTTGAGAGCCACTGCGAGACCGACTGATCCCTCACTACCAGTCAGAGGTCAGCGGTCAATGACGTCATCAGGCGTCGGGCGGGCAGTGGTATCTCTGAGTAAAGGGTTGGGTTAGCTTTCAGAGGCAAGTTTGGGATATTCGCAATGAAAAACGTAGAAACAGGGATGAATAGTGGAGAATTTTCCAAGCATTGTGAAAAGTTCTGAAATATTCACAGCAGAATACGCCGTGCACTTTTCTTTCGTCTACAATTCAGTGAGTGCTATTTGCCTCAAAATAATGTAACGATGAGCCATTACGATGTAAGGAAATGGCAGTGATAGTAGCAACTTCAGCACGGGTAGAGCATTGTAGTAAATCGCAGTGATACCATAGTCGTGGTGTGTAGTGGTGTACTAGCGCAGTACTCAGGGGCATGGCTATGAATTGGTTAATAAGATCTATTTTCCAGGGGAATCACTCTCGTTGAGGAAGGCCAGTGTGCAATGAAACGTTCATGTGTATGTAAAATGATAAATATAGTTATTAGGGCCGTAGATGTGTTGCATTTTAAGGTGGCCAGAAGCGCTAACAAATTGATAAATGCTAGGAATATGAGTCAGATTAAAAATAGACGTATCCCATGGAAGTGTGGCCGTGAACGTGAACAAATATCAAGGACGTCGCCCGTTTTAGGAAGCCCCGTGAGAACGAATTACAAGCGTAAGCCAGTTTGAGCATTTTGACATGCTGAAATGAATAGTGGAGAGACGATGAAGTGAAGGGGTCAAGAAACTTTGAATCTCTCTCGAAAGATATGCCACGTGTCGAATTTCTATTCTTATCTGTACAGTAAATTGATTGCGTGTTCAGTAAATTGAAATTCGTCGGCTCGCATAGGGTCTCAGAAGTGAACGGTGAATTTTGGAGTCAGTGGCGTTAGGAGTAGAATAGCGCTCAGCTCATCCTTGTAGAGGGGTATTCTAGGTAGGCCCAGGAAGCTGTCAATCAGTTCTGTCAAACGGTTTTTGATGTTTTTGCCTGATAAAAGGCATTAGCTGCAACCATTTCTTCCCACTAAAAGAACATTTATAGTTTTTCCCATATGTCGCCTTAGTAGCGCTCCCAACAAAAACCGATTTCGTGAAAAAATGGCATAAAAAGAAACGATTGAATTGTACGTTAATCAACATGGATAGTTGAGAAACGAGCGAATGTCACTTTCGACTGAAAATATAATTCAAAGCAGTGCGAAAACGGGTTCCTGTATGTTTTGTTCTTTTGGAAGAGGAAATCCCTCAACAATTAGGCGTCGACGTAAAAAAAAAACACTAGGAAAGGGAGGATATCCAGTATACAGAATTATTGAGGCCGGTTTTTTTTGAAAACATATCAGTGTAGGCGGAATATGTCAAAATTGGAATTTCGGAATGGTTGCCGCACGAGTTTACCTTTCATAGTCGATGTTAGAGAATAGATTACGTGTAATTTGCACATTGATTGTGGTTTTTATCTCATAATTACTGGTAAATGTTAATACATTCTTACTGTCATATATTATGATAACTAACCGTAAGTTTGAAAATAAGAATGACCATATGTGCAAAGTTAGGCCATGTTTTGAGAGCGGTTATCGGGTGTTCAGTGAACGGATCCTCGGTAGTATAGTGGTGAGTATCCGCGTCTGTCACATGCGAGACCCGGGTTCAATTCCCGGCCGGGGAGAAGTTTTTGCTTTTTCACAATATAACACGTTAGTAGAACCATAAAATAGGGAAGGGCAAGTGAAATGGAGTCGTTAAAGATTGAAGTAGCTTCTTGGTGTTAAACAGAGCTGTCATGAAGTTCTTCAGACAGAAGCTTCGAGAGCAATCGGAAATCTCATTTGGGTGGGCTCCTGAGATTACAGCATTGATCAAGACATTTGATACAATAGATATCTATGACTTATGTCATTAAGATGGGTGGTAGACTGGTACGATGGTAGAAGGCATACCAACGACATGGCCTAACTTATTCCTTATGTTTGCCCAGTTAGAAATCATTGATGGTGTGGGAACGACAAAGGTGAAAGTATGAATACTCTCGATGCGGAAGTGCCTTAAAAATCGTCCTTCCGCAGCCATCACTGTAAAAAATACAATTAATGCATATGACTAAAAATAAACTCAAAACAAAAAGGGCTAAATGGGTGGAGTTTCACGTCAGTCAGAAGTAACTTCCTTTTTTAGAAAACATCTGACCGAGATGTAACTCTTGAAAATAAAACCTTTCGTCTATATGGGAAGCCTGAAAGTGGAAATCTTGGGGAAAAACTACCCAGGTTCAGGATCGAGCGCACCAGTAGCTGCGCCAAAAGTAAAGGGACAAGATTTTGTAGGTCGAGTCAAACTATAAAAAGGGCAGTTTTCAAAGAATAATTGATATCAAGAAATTTTAACGTGTAGTTAAGTTATAATGCAGTAATATGAAAGATGTGCCAATCCACTCGAAACATGCTATGTTGAAACGCCTGTTCATGAGGCCTTACCAGTGGCACCAGTCTTGTGTCCTCGGTAGTATAGTGGTGAGTATCCGCGTCTGTCACATGCGAGACCCGGGTTCAATTCCCGGCCGGGGAGAAGTTTTGCTTTTTCCAGCGTGACACATCTTGTCACGCCCATATGAAACTTCATGCGATCTAAGGTTCTTACAGGGCTTCCAGCCCATAAATTACTTACATAAGATCGAGTATGGACCTAGTTGAGTCAAAGCAGGTGAAAAAGTTGGCCACGCATGAAATATATGAAAATGAGTAATGATTTTATATGTACTTCTTTGGATTTTGATACTTCCACGTTGATCAAAATAAAATGGTAAAAATGATCAGTATAGAATAGTTTTTTCATGGAATGCTATACGTCTTCTAGATGAATGGAGACGGGAAAATGATTTTGAAAAGAATCCTGAGTGCTATGAAAAGTTGACGTTTCCCTCGACAGTTGGAGAAGCGGGAGATTCCTATAGTTCTAAATCAAGTAACGTTTCAAATTGAATCGAAATAAAGTTCTCAGAATGTAGGAAAACCAAGCAATCGAATCCAGTCGATGAATTAATAACGGAAATGATTGTTTGTACATTGTAAGAAGGCGACTTTTCCTGCACAGGTTTAAAGTTTTAAAAACGATCAATTGTTAAAGAACTTTCCTTTAAATGAAAGTTTTAAAGTGAATTTTCTAAAGGAAACTGTGAACGATGAGCGGTGTCTCGATGTGATTGATTTTCTGCTTCTAAGAATTATTATCATACCAAACGATCAATATAACTGGTTGGAACGATTGAAAATGCGCACGTTTTTGCCGAAAATTGATGCAAATCTCCGATAAACCGTATCGTCCCGTTTTGATTGATTTTAAAAATGAAAAGTTTTGAAAATGGGCGGTACCAAGTCGTCCTAGAACCTGCAGAGCTCTTCTAGCAGCGTCAAATGTGGAAATCATGAATTGAGATCATTTGAAGGTGCTCATTGCTTCAATTTACGAAATGTTGGTATTTCAAAGATATCCTATCAGTTTGCAGTAAAAGGCAAGCAATCCAATTTTTGTTACTTTGCAGGAGCGTCATACGAGTAAGACAACTGGAACCGAAACATCGACGTTATCGCTATTTGAGAAGGTCATCATGAAACGGAAACTTTTTGCGGCAAAACTGTAAGAGGTGTGATTTTTGTTTCTTACCCATCTGGGTCCTTCTGCTTTTCTTTGTGCTCGAAGCTTTAGCTCAAATGGAAAATTTGCGTCGACGGTCTTAACTTGAGGTGTCCGAATATCAAATGCTGACCCGATCATGGCACTGAGAATGTGTAGAATTCATGAAATCGCTGAGAAAATGGAAAAGCCTCGCCTTCTTTACAGTGAGAATAAGATCCCAAGAGTGTACGCGATTTTTAAGCTAGGCATAAACGTATTTTCATGAAAAAATGGGAAGTTATAGACAAAACTTCGGCCCCGGACGGAACTCGAACGCGCTCGCTCTTGTGCTTTGTGGACGCCGTGCTCCTTATCCCTCACACTACGCACCTAATTATTTATCTATGTATTATAGATGTTTTGGTCTACACCATGTATCCTTAATGTTTGAAAAAAAGCTTGACGAGACGTCCGATAAGTAGTATGTACATAAACGCCAACTGGTATATCTAGATCGGGAACATTAATCTCCGGTAGATGAGAGAACTGGCCGTCACAGGTAGCTTGGAACTGGCACCAGCAGGCGTTCATGCTATGGTGTGAGAAAGAGAAAGCGGCTGTGAGATACGGGTTGGGATATGGGGAAGACGGGGTGAACTTGATGCGATAAGCAATTCGAAATGGGAACAGTCCAACGAAGATCTGGGAACAGATACCCATGTTTGAAACCTACTAACTCCAGCCTGAAATTGTTGCGGAAATCGGATGGAGGGATTTGTGCGGAAGAACCTTTATTTTTTCAGTCTCAGTTTCCCGGTTTTTTGTCTTCCGGGCAACTAAAAATGGTGTTACTATGGAAGGTTCCCTTTATTCATAAGATCATCTTATCAACAAAATCGACTATTAAGAAATCTCGAAGATCGAGAGAACATTTCTGAATCTTCTCCATGGGGTCTGATAAACCTGACCATAACTCGATAATTTTCGGCCAATTCTAGACATGGAAGTAGCTAAATGAAGTATGAAATCCTTCACGAACGCCTCACCCCACTGAATATCCCGAAACCCATTAGGAGAAACAAAGGCGTTGAAATGGGGTGGTGAGTGCGACTGCTAGCCAGAGGGATTCGGCTTTACTGGGCTCCATGTGGGGTGGATCAAAGCGCAAACTGGTAAATTCATCATAAAAGCGCTCGCGGGAGCAAAAAGATGCTAACCTATTTAAGCGATTGTTTAAACTACATATTCAACTTATTTTGGCTTGAATTATTTGGGACACTTTGAGAAATGTCAGAGGTTCGGACTGGGTTGTCTAATGTCTCAATCAATTACGGTCAACAATCGCATAGCGGTCAGTGAGCGGAGCAAGAATATATTTCATTCGCTAGTTTGAATACAGAATATTTGAGCGTTCTGGGCTTTTTTTATCAGAATGTACAGATCTTTTGGAGTAGGCGAATCATAGGGTGAGTTAAAAGTATGTATAGAGGTAGACTTCAGCCTCGAAGTACAAAGGGAATAACCGAATTCTATATTGTTGAATTTTTATTTCCTTTGATGCAATTAATTGGTTATATCTAGCGGAAATCTTTTCGATTGAGGCTTCCCCTTAGGTTGCATGACCATCCAAGTACAATGGGATAGTTTCAGAGGAACTTCCTTTAAAGTTTCGGTTCATGCAATCATGAGGAAAAGTGATTTCAAAGTGTCGAAGATATAAGAATTAACAAAACTGTCATTGAGTGTTCAAGTCTGGAGAGCCGCGCCCACTTTACAATAGTAATTGAAAGTTACTAGAAATGTATCGACAGGTTTGTTAAAAGAGAGAAGAAGATCAACTCCGAGTGCTAGAAATAGAAAGTCCGATCGATGACTGAGGTTGAGGAAAGCAGTTGTGATAAGGGCGCAAGGTAGCGTCCACCAGAGGACAGGTTAGTGAGCGGGGAACTTCGTGGGGACGCTGCAAAGATGAAGGACGTGACCGTTGGGCTATGAAATGTGTCGCGGACAAGCACGCAGATGGCGGTGTCATGACGCCGCTTACCAGATGAATGACCGACCGATCATCGCTCTCTCACCACACAATGGGCTAACCGTAGTCTAATGGCATTCCTTGCCGGGCCGAAGCCACTAGTGAAGGGATGCCACCAGATTATTTGAAATTCATTAGCCAAACTTTTTTCTGCATTTAACATCACATTGGGGTTGAATAGGATTCAGTCGGTTGGAAATAAAAAACATGAGGGAGAACGTGGGAGTAAAAGACTCTGAAAAACCTCGATTGCAGTCATAGCGATAGATCCCATCAAGCAGTGCCTGTTGGTTTCTACTGGAAGGGATCACTGACACAAAAGGAAAGAAAAGCAGCTAATGTGTAGAAAACGGTTTCCCCTCGTAGTGAGATGGCTCTGGCATCCTCTGTTAGCAGGATGATTCGAGCACTTTCGAAAAAGAGACGACGCATGGCACTGTCGTAGACTACCTGGAAGGCCTGTCTCAAGTTTGAAGTCGGTGAATGAGTGGAAGAAAAGCATTTCCGAGCCATTCGAACACTTTCGAGAAGGAGTCGACGCATTACTTACGTGGTGGGCTGCCTAGGAGGCCTGTCTGAAATCTGAAGCCGGTAGAGGAGTGATAGAAAAGCATGCCCGACAAACTTGACTGAATACGATCGAGTTTATCCTAGCCATAGTGATAATCTCGAGGTTTAGGTTTATTCAAATCCAACCACAATAGGGACAAAAGATATTTCTACTCCGTGAGATCGGTAGTTAACGAGTAGCACCTCTGAGGGCTACCGTAACCCGGGCAAGCGGCAGTGCAGGGAGAGCGCCTCGCTTATAACTGGCCCTAATTTTACGACATCATTACGAATAACGCGATGATTAAGTTCCCCACTTCGTTTGCAGTGATCCCGCACGGTTTCATGAACAAATGACGTCATCCACTCAAAGATCAGCACGGTTGAGCACAAATGACGTCCGCCGTGCTGATTAAACCAGATTGTCTGTCCAATAATGACACGACTCGATTAATTGTCGGGTAGATGATCTGTTGAACGCTAGTTCAGTACTGCTAGTTTTGTGGCAATATCATGCGTTGTGTTCAAAAACACGACCATATTGTACGCAGTCCCATGAAGGATGGAAATATGCTTCACACTGCATGTACAAGTTGAAAGTTAGCTCATTTTCAATGCCAGGAGAGTGATTGTAAATGAATGAGTTGTACGGTGGAATGTGATGGGTGGAGCTCAGAGTTCAGGACGAGCTTAGCCAAATCCCTAAATTCTCGGTTAGACTCATCACGCGATTAGTGGCACTTGCGAATTTTGGATGGATGCGAGTGTAAGGCGCGCTCTGATATGTTCCAATAATTCCTGATGTCTTCGCTTTCTTTCAGTGATTAGCCTATGATTGAGTTACAGTCCTATGACAATTCCTATTGAAGCCTAAAACGTACTGAGCGATCTTTTTCAAGTAGCCTTAGTAGTCCCCCTAAAAGATGCCCCATTCCACCTACCTTCCTTCTTGCGTCGAAAAGGTATATGGCTCATATAATTGGTACCATCTACATGTGAAGTGACGAACTGACGATATGATAAACGATGCGTTTCACCCAAATCGAGTTTTTTTTTGTTGAATACTTACGTCCGTAAGGAGTGATTTGCGCTCCCTGTGGCTGATCTACAAATTATGCATCTGGTAGAAACCTGAGTACCTCTTGTCCCACCCTGCCCGCCCTGCCTTCCTTCTGATGAACGAAGAGTTTGGGAAAGGCCTATCTCTTCAAAATTTTCCCAGAATCACTCTTCCAAGCTGATATCGTTATTGCTTTTTCTCTCCCCTTTTCTCTCATTCTGTTTTTGTCATCGCTACCTTCCGGTCTGTTTTTCATGTAACGACAAAATTGTGTAAGAATCGCAAACGAACTCGAGAAAATTTTCACGTTTCTTGACCATATGAAAAACTAATTGGAAACAGTTTTGATGTGCTATCAGTGGCGTTTATCTATAATCTTATCAAATTATCCAGTCCTCATTGAAAAAAAAAACGAAGAAAATGGCGCTGGGCGATGTGAGAACTGTCATGACAATTACTCTCGACGTGCTCGATCTCTCGATGTCTCCAATTAGACTGGTTTGTAGGCAGACGTTCAAAGGCAATCAAGGAGAATATAATTGACTGTTGAACATTCGCTCCGCGAGCGATCAAAAAACGCGAGAATAACTGCAATATGGACGATGCGCCACGCTCCCGGTCTCCATCGAAAGTCGTTGAGATACTTGAACTTTGCATATGACGCGAACAGTTATGCAGTTACAGATTTTGCTGCTCCAAAAATTGTAACAACAGCTATCGAATAAATCAACGCAACTGTAATAAAGGGTGATGAATTAGTCAAGTATGACTCATATCATAGGATCTTGGATGATTACAGTGTTTTTAGACAGTGAGCGATGCTGTAATGCGTGATTCTGCGTGTTTTATTTTCCATCTACCCGATTTCAATAGACACCCAATTTCTACGATCATACTGGATTGAAACCATCTAGGGGGCGCCATGCATCCAGCATCCATTTGAGATCACAAAAAGCTGGATTTAGCCCATGCATTTTACGTCCTGGATTTGTTCCAGTTTGATTGGATTAAGTCATCTCTTAATAAAGTAGGCCTGTCAGTGACTTTCGTTCATAACTCAAGTCATGGTGGGAAGGCATAAACACCCTTGGCGTTCATATATGATAAATGGGATTTCATTGCGATTCACGCAATTTCCATTTGGAATTTTTTCCATCATTGCCGAATCATTGGAAACCGACTGCTGGAAAAACTCCTACGAACATTTTTGAAGTTATGAGTCTGTACTGGGTGATTAGTCAGCGTGTTTTCTAAAGTTGCAGATCGGATAGTAGTTCAGTAAGAACGAGTCCGTTTTTTTTGCTGATCATTTTTGCTGACTCACTGCACAAGATTTCTCAACTTCGTTCTTTGTTTGGTACGAAGATTCAAGAGAGCATGGAAAAGCGTCAATAAATAGAAAGTAAAAAACAGCGACATTCTAAAAATTAGTTGTTTGGGACAACTGAGCTCAAAAAGCTTAGGACTAATCTGAACATATACTGAATTCCCATCTCACATCTCTTAGTTGATCTGGGTGGGGTTCGAACTTTTGAGTAATAATAGTGTAATGCGGCGCTCGACGACACCACTTTACTTATGCATGCGGAGGCTGTTAAGATTTGAAGAAACAAGGAGGCGATCGTATTAAAAAAAACACGAAAGGGCAGTCGTTTCTATAAGTAACTAACGTCTTGCGCTGGGCTGCGTTCCCCTTCCCCTGTTTATAGAGCATTCTGATTCCCAATGTGGCCGAATTACCGGGTGAATTGGGACATTATCGAGAATTTATTGTGCGTTTATTCCGACTTTTAATTACAGATAGGCATTCTGTTTAATTCATGATGCTCTTTCAAAAAGGAAATCACCTATTTCCAACTGGACATGCTGAAAGAAAAACTGATCGCCCCTCCATCTTCCCTACCCCTCTTCCCACCACACCTGAAAATGGTACATCTACTAGGACATCAGCTCAAGTAAATCCGGAAATTGGAATAACAGCGCCCATATTTGCCGGAAGTGTATCGTCAAGCCTTCGAGCCATCTTGGTCAAGTAGTTACAGTGAAACGGGGAAATGGGAAGGTGTCACTGTTTTGCATTTTGTGCTTATCGGCTTCAACAGCCCGCTTTGTAGTAATTTCTAGGAATAAAATTTGTTTATTCATTTGTTTGTCTGAATTCATCCTCTAACTAGCTTATTAATACTTGCAATCAATACGTGACCTCCATTTTAGTTGTTTTTTTTTTCTTTCAAAAGCGATTTCCTGGTGAGGTAGCAGGCGGATCGCTATGAATCAAGCTTTTTGATACCCTTACTAATTAGATAGGGAAAGTGATACGGGAAGTGGTTGGCCGTCGAGAACACCGTTAGGTTACGTAGCTGATCTTCGCAGCTCAATTTCATAAGCTGGTTCCACTTCCAGCCGCCGCTGCTGGCGGCGTTGGCGCCGCTGAACGAGCGAATGATGAGGTGCTCGCGACTTCTTTTTTGTCGTTGTCCCACAGCCACCGACCACAAAGAGGTCTATGGGTATGTTGAATAGATGATTGGTGGAACGGAAGCGTCCTGGTGCGAAACTCCGCCCCAGCCACGCCTACTTCTTTGGTTGCATGGTTATTTGTAGCGGACCCCGCCCACTGGCCGACAAACTGACCGATCAAGGCTGGAACTTTTTGGTCGGCATGTTCCCATGCGATACTTATTCGTTCAGTTCAATGGGCCATATTTCATTTGGGTTGGAACAACGCTACTGAGACGGCGGCGTACGACCTCGACCGGCGAAGCGGTGACCGTAAGCCCCAAAGACCAACTGCGTCATCGTTTTCTGATCGCGTTCAGAGTTGTAGTGAATCATCACAGTATGCAAGGGAATGCGTGGGACGACATCCGAACGACGACCGAGTGACATTGCTATGCGGATGTCATTCATCCGTTTTGTTGCAGCTGCAATCACTCAGAGGAAATGAGTGTGACGGCTGAGAACCGTTGTACCTTTCGTTTTTAGAAGAGCTGGATAGTGATGGATAGCGTTGCTACTGCACGCGCGGGTAAGCAACTCCTTTTCCAGATCCGATACCTCTGAAACCGGCAAAACCTTCTATGCCTCCGTTACCTGGCAGCTTTTTCCTCTGACAAGAACGGAAACAGAGGTTAGCTCAACTGCCTCCGTGAATAGGCTCAAGTTAACTTGAGAAGCCTCAACAAATTAGGAATGGATGGCACATCTGGTTGGTGATCAGGCCCATATGGTACATTACTTACGCTCTATCATCGGCTACTAGTTAGTTTTTGATATGAGCCTAGCAGAAAGAGAGCGACGGCCACGGTAGCTCAGTAATTAAAAAAATTCTAAAAGGACATCTGCGTTCTAGTACCGTCTGGAAATGATGTTTATCGAGTACATCAATTAGCAGCCTTGCAAAATAAACATATGTATTTGATTTTATACAAAATAATGTCCTTCTATGTATAACATGCCGACAATTCCAATTATCAACCCAATCAACAGAGCAGAAAGCTGAAAATAAGGACAATTGTAGGTTTCAGTGGGCCCTGCAATTCCAAAGGTGTAACAAGTGCATGGCTAAATTCAGAGCAGATCTGCAGGGTGATTCAGTGCAATGACTCAGGAGAGGAAAATCCTATGACAGATAGAAGGCGTATCTGCTTGTGATGTAGATGGAATGTTTCAATGAGATTGATCCTACTGGTAAGAGTCCAATTTGCCAGTACACCCTCCCCATTCCCACTTTAAGCGGAAACCCCGCCAACGTGCGTCCAGCTCTTTAGCATTAGAGAGGGATGGGTTGGACAATCAAATCTCAAATTTTGTAAAGAAAAATCGTAATTGTACACGCAGGCAGCACTCCATCCATAAATCGGACCATCAGCTGCCTTTTGATCCATTGACGTACTGTCGTAATGTAAACAGGGGTGTTCTAGACTTGTACCTTTTCCTTAGGGTACGATTTTTGTAGGAGACTAGAGTTTTTTTGAACATTTGGGATGGTTGGGTGGGTACCATGAGAGACTGGAGGCGCTAGGTAGGAACGTAATCAATCAAAAGAAAAACAGATCAACAGCCGATATGAGCGCCGATAGTTTCGTCTCTCCACGGTTCTTTGAAGACGATCCGAGCTTTGTCACTTTCATGATCGTGCTGAAAAATTCATGATTAGCCAATCATGGGAATCAATGGCAACAAAGCAGAGCTAAGATAGCATGGTCTCATTAATACAGTCAGTGTCCCTAGTTCGGATTCTATCCCAGGCAAGTAAAATGCTCCGCAGCTTCGTGATGAACATCATTATCACGGCTTTGTCGTACTGCTTGGGGTTAATCGAATATTAATTGGAGATCGCTACTCTTGTCCCTTTTCCTTTCTTAAATAAGTCAGCCAAAAATTTACCGAGACGTCTTCAGCACTGAAAAATGTTAATCGATCCACTTCAGCCACAACGCGATAGCCGAAATCCTCAATTTTCTGAAATGAATCAAAGCTCATTCTTCATTAATTCCCTTTTTTCTTTAGTTTTCAAATCTTCTCTACACGTTGATAATCTTCGTCTGTTTGGGGTATAAACTGGCAATCTCGCCTACTGCTGTGGCTATGGTTTTTGGCCCGTAACTACAGCAAAAGGCGAGGTTGGCTACCCGGAGTTCACCGATCTCTCCAACTTAAGCTCATGGAACTTTCTAATGCCACCTGGCTCATAATTTCTCATTTTTCGCGATTGTGGTAGAATAGTTACAGTCCTGATACCGCCAAATTTTGTAAACATTGCTGCAGGGGTTAGAGATTGATGCTGATGTGAGGGAATCACTTTGGGACCGTTTAGGGGAATGCTGTTATCCCTCGTAGGCCCTACTCTGCTGCTGTTTCACTCATGTAAAGACAAATCAAATTTTAAACTGCAGAGGCCATCTCAACTTACATATCGCTCAAAACTATTTGAAATCGAATTTTCATTGAAGAAACATACCTTTTGCGAATGGAAGATGGCTGCGTCGGCTGCTAGACCGTCAACTTTCATGAATCGAATCTGAGATTATGAACTATCAGCGAAACTTTAAAATTGTTGGGCCGCATCCTAAGTAACTCTATTTCAAGTAGGAAGTTTTTCTTAAAACCAGATCATATCACCTATTATTTGGAAGGTGACAGGGAACTCATTTGCCCTGTCACATAAAGTTATACGCCTCCATTTTAGTGACTTATATGTATTAGATTGAGTTTGCCTTTACAGATTGCAACTTTATTCTAATCATATCATATGTAGTCCAACCACATGGCCTCGGTTAAGCAAGTGAAAGGGCGGAGGTGGTGTAGTGGCAAGTGGCGCACTATAACACACGTACGGTCGGGGGTTCGAATCCCGGATCGATCCCGCCTAGGCCAACCAAGCCTTCCCTCCCTCCGGGGTCGGTGAATTGGTACCAGACTCGTCTGGGAGGATAAAAGCACTGACTTGTACATCGGCTGGCCACCGCAAGTCGTTGTATAGGCCACATACGCACTCATTACGCCACTACGATTCTGAATGGAAGTCGAGTGCGGGGGTGCATCCCTCGGATGGGATTGATCAACGCCAAAAAAACTTTAGTACAGCTCATGGTTATAACTTGGAAGTAAAGCCTAAACTGAAGGGAGGGAGAATCTAAAAAGGACCTTACAATTAGACCCTGGCCCATGAAACCAGTTCGGCCACTAGTTTGTTTTGACCTTTCAGAGAGCAGAATGTATTTTTAGAGAAAGCTTGCTCAAACTCACTTCATCCATGTTGTGGTGAATCAAATTATCAGCGAGGTCGGTTCCGCAATATTTATCTGCTACTAGTACAGCCATTAAAAAGTAGACTTTGTTAATGTCGGGATCGACGGCGGCCCAAAACTGGAAGGACAAGAAATTAATATAGTGATGGACTTAGAAAAACATAGGGCTTGATCTAAATCAATCACTGTGGTGCGCATTACACCCATTGGGTTCAGTTTCGAGTTCCGGGAGCGTTTGTTCAGGGATTCGATCTTAGGAAACCAGTTAAGCGTGACATATTGGCGCAAATTTAACATTCATAGAAGAAAAATGGCCAAGAACAGGTGTTGCCGAAGTCGTCACGGTGCGGTTTTTTTCGCGTTTCGAAGACCTATTGGCAATTTTGCATTTTATCAGGAATGGATTTGAAAAGCTGGAAGTGGATGTTCTAATAAAGACCAACACAGCCCGTAAAAATTAAAACTTTTTGCAAGTGCATGTTTTTTCTAAACTGAGGCCATATCAAGACGCCGGCGATGGCGACACAGCGCGTTAAGTTTGTTGAAAAGGCTTTTATTCTGTTGTGAACCACGCTTCGGTACCAGACTTCCAGCAGGGCATTAATGCGGAAATTCGGCTCAGTATTTTGTTGAGCGTTGACCTTACCGAAGATAATGTCGTTTGGGAGATTAATTACAATCAGACGTTCTAAGAGAAACCAAAAATCGAGCAGTTGACGAAATCAAGCGTTTAACCACCGCTTGGGTACAGTTGGTCGACTTAAAACATACGTAAAGTCCGTCCTCGGGTAGTAAAGTACGGTGCTCGGGTGATAATGCAGTTTTTGCAGTTGCCATTTAAAGGCACAGGTCAGGACAATTTTGGGGGTATCCGGTATTTCAGAGATAGTGGTAGGTAAGGCCTACACTAAGACAATCGTAAAGCCTAAAACGCTAAAAACAGCAAGAAAAAGGAAAACAAACGGCCGAAAAAAAAGAGGAAAGAGTGGCAAGACGAGTTTCATAACGGGGAAACGGTGGTTAAGTGAAATTTCGCGGAAGTACGGGAATGCGACGCCATGTGTGCAATGGCACACAAAACACCCAACCAGCTGATTTAGACTACATACTTGAATCTATTTATTCCCCTGCTGATATTTTGCTGTACTTTTATGATTATTCAGTTGTTCTGCACAGAAAGGTGAGTAAATTCCCTTATATTGATTAGTTTACGATTAAATGTACCTAAGTTTTCATATAGTGCGTTGTTTTATTAAGTGCATGCTAGGATTCCAATTTTTTTTTATTTGCAATGGATTTTCTTCATTTGGGGTCATTTGGGACGACAGGCAGAGAATATTTAGAATATATTAGCGCAGAATAATAGCAGAATACTAGGAATAACAGCCGAATACTAGCTTCTGTACGAGGCGGTCGACCAGCTGACCATTCCTGGCAATTTGCCAATCAGCGTATCGATTTTCCACCAACTTCGCTCCAGTGCGAAAGCGGTGAAAGAAAATTCGAACGCGTAGTCAGCCTAGCGAGGGGCGGAGCCCTGACGTCCCCCAATGTTCCTGCCCTAATTGTGCCCTATTCTAACGAATTGCGATATCATTCCTGCACAAATGGTATCAGGAGGGGCTTCGAATTCAAACTATATGCAAATCTCCGGAACACCTTTTCTTGACCTGTTTCCTGACCTGTGCCTTTAAGACCCGTATTGTGCTATGGTCAAAATCCAATTTAAAAAGGAATCAGATGAACAGGCGAAAATTGTAGTGCACCCCTCATTTGATCGATTCTATGTCGTCTTGTCACAGTTTTTTTTTCGAAGTGATTAGCGGAAACGGTTTTTTTCGGATTTCATTTGCGAGTTTAATATGAATTCATTGACAGGTTATAATTGCATTTCAGGATTTCGTGCTCATATGAATCAATTTTTTATATAATTCTTTCAACTTGGTCACCCATCGAAGTACAAGGACCATGAGCATCCGGGTACAGTGTCTTTAGTAGAACCCCAGAAGCTGTTTAAACTACTGACCTGTTGATGCAGTGTGCGCAGCATGGCTAGAGTTCGGGAAAGTGTGGTCGAAAGGTCCTCGTAAGGCAAACCCTAAAATCGAGTCGTCATTTAAATGAGTACTCTGGAACAAGGGATCATAGAATATAGAAAACAGTGGTTGGGATGAATCGCCTTCTTCCGGAGCGACAAGTGCCCATTTTAGTCTTGACATACAGGAATATAACAATCAGATTTTTGAGGTGAATGAATAAGAATCATTCAATGAGTTGAGAGTACTGGTCCAAATTGATAAGTTATGGTATGTTGACAGAATACCCGACCGACCCTAACGGGGAAGGAGCCCGATCGAGTTTGATCCACAGATTGTTTCACACAAAGCGCTTTTTGATATCATGACATGATTTACTTATTTGTTTATATTTTTATGAAAGTCTCACTGTTCCTGGTCAACCAACCTGAGCTTCTTCAGCGGCTTCATCCCGTGTTCGGAACGTGCTTAGTCTCAAGGCTACAACATCATGGGCATCGGTTTTAGCCAAATAGGACACTCCACTGGAAATCGCTTCGGGAAATAATCCTTCAAAGAACCACCTTTTGACTTTCTTCAATCCAAATCAAGTGTGAATCCCAAATTGTACACTACATATGTATGGCCGAAAATCTCAAACTTTCTGGCGACTGAAGAAACACACCTTTGATAAAAGTCAATGCATCGTCTCTACTTAACGATAGATTCCTCTGCACCGAATCCAAAGCGTGCGGGTCATTAACGAGAAACTGAAAATCGTCGGAAATAATTTAGAAGCCATAAAAATTGTCTTAATTGAAATTGTGCAAACCATTCCTCATATATGGTTTATTGAGAGGTTCGAAAATATGTTCAACAGAAAGGAATTCTCCCATCTCATCATTTCGAAGAGATGAGATAGTTCTAAAAAAGTAATTAGGAAGTTCAGAGGAATATTTTGACAAAATAGGCCTGGTTGAGAAACCGCAACGCATTCACAGTCAGAAATGAGGAACGCACCTTTAGACAATTCCATCAGAAGCGCTTAAGAAGTTCCTTGTGGCGGTCATCGTTTTGGGTACATGATGCTTATATGTTTCATGAAGTACACTGATATCAGCAGTTCTCCATCACTAGCCCCTGCAGAGTTAGCATCTATCTCTGGTTATCTAATTGTAAGCTCCCAAGCCAAGTTCTCTCACTCTTGCACCCAAATCTGCAGTATCCCAGAAGATGAGCATGACTATTCGAGCAGTGAGCATGAGGACGTTTGCCCAAAACATTGCCACTTTCCCGTTTTGGAATGAGCTTGTTGACTGGTGACTTGGTAGTATACGCCTCATGCTTCTCGAGTTAATAGTAACTAGTTTTGTTGAAGTGCATCTGAGTCCTAATCTAACGGATGATTCGAGTAAAATAGCCAGCGTTTCAAGACGAAGCCATGTCTGAGTTGTCAGAAGGGATTGAGGTCGTCGGTATGAACGCGCTAACTAGGAGTACGCCCCCAAATTGATATGCATTCAGAAATGTTGGCGATTTTAAAAGCTCAAAAATCTTGCTACATATTTTGGTTGGGCTCTACATTAAACGCCCGGAGTAGTCTGAAAGCTCTTATAATATTGAGCAAACTAGGATAACTAATACCAATAAGTTATTATTACCTTTGAAAAAATGCTTATTAAAATAAAAAAATTAAAGATAACTAAGAACGTTCACCAGACCTTGATCACGTCATCGACGTCGTGCTTGGTGAACCGAATGTAATGCATTCTTCCCAAAGCAATGGGCAGAAACTTGTCTAGAGAATAGTGGAGTCCGTTCACACAACGCTGTGCAGTTGTAGTGTTTACTAAACAAAGCTGATCAAATAAGCTGTCTTTCCAAGGCTACAATCATAAGGAAAAGAGCGAAAGATGGAGGAACATGGATTTTCGATAAATAAATCCTTCGCTGACAGGTGTCAGCTACTCAGGCACAACAATAACAGTGTGTCAGTTGTGTCCATGTGCGACTGCCGATGAATCTCGGCGTTCTTCTTTTAGTTTGAAGTTGACTCTTTAAGTGTGTCAGTTAATGTAAACACGGAAATCTCAGAGTGATTCCTGAGACTATTTTAATCGATACCGATAAATCAAAACAAAAACGAAAACAAAAACGATGACATAGATCAAAACAAGGACAAAGGAGTGGAGTAGTTGGTGTGATCCATAAGTCAATTTTCATTTGAGTGTAAGCGTTTCCAGCCATCAAGACCATCGGTTCTCAGGAATGCTCTGGGACCTGGACACCCATGAGTAAATGGCCGCTCCTAGAGCAATTCCCACTCAATATAGAAAACTCAACATAAATTGGCCTTGCTGTATGGGAAGCTGTCTCCTGGCTCTTTTAATTCAATCAAGCCCAGCTGCTAGAAAAAGTCGCCAAGTTTGGCTACATGACGGAAAAATTCCCCGAGGATTCATTAGCAAGGAGCGGGCAGTCATTCAATCACGTTCACGATTGAAAGACAGTGAAGCCTATAGAGCTGGAGAAGCCAGGAGATATTAGTAGCCGACCATGGGATCTGATGGGAAATTCCTGACGTGACGTCGGTTGACTAAAAAATAACATGAATAAAGGGCAAAGATAAATGAAAGGAAATAAAAAAGAGACTTAAGAAGGTCTGGTGTCGAAATAACGAGCAGTAGCAAGCAGTCCGTTTGAAAAAGACATCGTTGTATTGAACGTGAACTTGCCAGGCGATGGTATCAACTGATACCACCAAAAGTTGGTGCAAAAGGAGCGGAGATCCCACAAAACTTCCAAAAAAAATTGGAAACGGCTACTAAATCAAGCCATACTACGATGTACTACGGCACTTACGTAGTAAACAGGGAGAATGTCTTGTAACTATCTCAATTATTTTCATGAACTAGTGTTAATTTCGGAGCCCTACCAATCTAAAGGCAAAGATACTATTGCGGGGATAGGCAGGGCGTTACGGCTCCTTCGGAGAGTAATGGTCGATGTTATCATTAGTTTACGTCTTTCACTTCACCCTCTTCCTTCCCCTCCCCCTTTACCCTACCCCTGCCAATGTTTTTCTCATCTATTTAGAAAAACATATTAGTGACGGTCGATTACTTCAGCACACAATGGCCCAGGGTTTCAGGTAAAAAGGTTAATGGTTCCAAATGGTTATTCGATAAGGAAATTGAAAGTTTTCGACGAAGCTCCAGTTTTTCAAAGTGATCCAAATACATTGAAAAAAGGGTTTGCATGAGCCGTTCGCAGATTTCTTCCTCCGACTGTTCCATTTTATATTTGCTATTCGGATCAATGCACAGTCGGAATAGGAGAGAAAGGATGAGCTCTATCCATAAATATGTGGGAGAAAGAAAGGAAGTGGCTGGTGCCTCTCTATACGGCTTCAAACGTCTTACCAGTCTATAGCCATGGAACCCGCTGTCGGAACTTTAAAGAAAACGTGAATACATGGCGCGTCTCAGTAATATAAGCTTAGGTTTAGAAAGCTCAAAATTTTGATGTGGGATGTCTTGCCTTATAGAATATATCAAGGCATCTGGACAAATATTCTTGGGATGCGCTGTACGCTATACTTCTATTCAGTATCAATTGAAAGCACATTAACGATGACTTGAATAATTATGAGTCAAGTATGAAACGATGATTCTGGCCGGACCGCCAATGCCGGAAAATTATTACATAAGCGCAAGAAACCTTTAAAAAAGGTCTGAAATTCTTTCTCGTTTTCAGGTTTAAGCGTTATGATGAAGGAAGAGAGAAACGTACAACCGACGCTCAGCAATCTCTGCTTGGACCCAGTGTAGCCGAAGCTTCTTTGGAGGTAATTCAATCAATTCATAAAAATTACAAAGCCAAAAATGACTTATCGACTTCAATCCGATACCTTGCACGCCATCCCTGTGAGGCCACAGACGAATGAAAAACTCGGACAGCCCATTCGAAACACCTTCGCGTTTTAAACAGGATTGGAGCTTTTACTCCTTCCTATACAGACCGTTTTTGAATTACGCAAGGTCGAATAGCCTATTCTGCAGCTAAGGTAACGCTACAGTTACTATCAGTTATCCACACCATAGTTATGTTTCTGAGCGGCTGAACTCCCATAGCACATATTTCACGTGTGGAGCACGACAGGAATTTCCACTGGTGAAAATTTGAATTTCTTTGGGAGGGATTAAATTGACTGAACCGGGAGAGTTCCAGGACAAGCCGATGAGCAGTAATAAATGGACCGGACTATTTGGTAAGCGAAAAGAGCCATACATACTCGACTATACGTACTTCATAATAATGCATGTGGCTGAGCTATGGTACAGCCATGCTCAGAAACCGAAATGCATTCGCTCGCGTGGCGTATGATGTGGCAAGGTTCCAACGTACGCAAGGTATATCGATTGGCCAGTCGATCGCTGTGCTTCACCTTTCCCAAACAACCCACTGTCCCAGCTTTCGTACGATAACGATTCTACGAGGAAGGGAAGTACGTGTAACAAGACAGATCCTAAATAGATGGAGGAACTAGAAAAGCGTTGGAAAGAATGTCTGGGCATCAAAAGGCATGCGCCTATTTTGACAAACAACACAGCTCATATGACACAGACGCCGTCGTGTTGACGGGCAGGACGGCCATTACGGATCGAGCGAAAACACGGGAAGTGCGAGCTGCACAGCAACAACAGACAATAGGTATAATCTGATGGTACCCAGCACCACCCAAGGCACACAGAGCAATCCATCCCGAATGATCCCTTTCGAAACATCCCATGTGCCCTTACATCCGACCTCCGTGACTCGATGAGTCAGACTGCAACGGGTGGCATCAATATGTCAGAAAGTCGTAGTATTTGGACGGGAGAAAAACGGCAGATACGCAGGGGGCCACAACATGTGCGAAAGAGTAAACAGCTAAGCCCGAGAGAATGTGGCATAAAGTATTAGCCAGAAGATGTAATGGTCATTCGGTGGGTGAGGGCCGATGCTATTTTAATTTTGGTCACTTGATGAGGCTTTACAACAGCAACGAAATGCAACGCGGTCGCGTCGCAGCGAGCGCGATTCAATCGATTGATCCCTAAATGATGTATAACTATTATTCTGATTTCCCCATATTTCGATTGGAAACATAGCGAAACTGTTTCACGAAAATTTCTTCTTTCTATCGGCGAAAGTAGAGAACAGAGTGAGCTATTTAGACGAAGAGCCGAACTTCTTCATTTCGTGACATCTGTTGGAAAGTAAGATATCAGGATATAACTAATTATGAAGCAGACAAGCGGAAAGTAACAAAGCAGCAGGAGTAAAATTTCGGCCATTGGTCAAGGTCTATCCAGGGTGATCAAAGTCCTGGTGTCCTAGGAGACTTCCTTTCTAAAGAATGAAAGGGGGAATGACTTAGGATAGATCCCTAATTTTTGAGGCTCGTCCTCTATAATCCCATGCTTATGAGCCACATCCCTGTTGCCCCTCTTCGTGCTGCTTTTAAGCCGGTTCCGCATCATATATCGAAAGTGGTCCCCGTTGATCTCCATCAAAACTTTTCGGCTGCAGTGATGATGGCATATGCAATGTTTCCAAGGCACCTGTGGTCTTGCAAGTACCCTCCACTCCCTTCAATTGAAATTTGTACAAAATTCAGTTTCACGTTTTCCTCACTTAAGCATTTCGTGCGAATCCTTTGTCAATTTCTTGCCGATCGCCCTTGCTTTTCGTTAAGAACAGATATGTTGGATTCGTGAACCTTCCGGACTTTCTCTCTTGAACCATCTTTTTTTGTGTTTGCCGACGTAAGTACCCAAGATTGGTTGCTTACTTTCGGGGCTATCCATGCTTAGGTATTCATTCAGTGTGCACAGTGTACTTGGTATTGGTCCACTTCTGGAAATGGTTCTCGTGACCATTTCCAGGTCCTAGAAGGTGTTACTACTTCAGAAGCCACTACGTTCCATCGTCGTGATAAGGTGTACACCACTTAATGCAGTTTTTCATGCAACACCTTTTCCCTTCCATTTCCACGTACGGTCATTAGGAGTGCAATGGGTATCATCAGTATACGGAGTCTTCTCTTTTGCTATAGAGCTCTACGTTGTTGGTTTTCGGATCACACAAGTCACTAGTTTCTCTGGAATGGTCCTCACTGATCATCACGTACAGTACACCACGCTAGGATAACTGTCCAGTTAAGTACTGAGTTTTTTTACACTGTCAAACTTCTAGAAATAGATCAAACGCGAAAAGTGGCTGACAGTGAAATAATTCATAGAAGGAGCCGCAGAAGTTGGGAGAGCCGTAGGTTACAAGCCATCATGGACTCTACTCCCCTTTTCCTTTATACACGGTTTAGAATGGCTGCTTCCGATACGATTCCTTGTACTGATTTCAGTACACTTCGTCATGCCAGTTTTTTGTTAGGCGAATATTTGATTGAATCCGCCTCAATGAATGATTCATGTGATTAGGCAATGGTGCTTATCTTCTTTACGACCACAGCGACTCATAGATTCAGGCCTCTAGCAGTGAAAGGAATCATTCGAGAAAAGCTGTGAACTTCCGATCCGGTTTAGGAAAGAGCTTGTGGTCGAGCTCCATTACTCGAATGTCTGATGTGCTCCATGGAGAAACCGCGTCGCATCTCGACACAACAGCGAGAAATCGGTCCGTGCAGGGGCCTGGGTTCGCTGTTTTTTTTTGTTGCACTATCGTGAGCCCCGTGGTGATTCATTGCCATTGATTTGTTCTCAACTGCCACTCCCTCAACCCGTTCAGATACTTGTGTCCTGCTGCACATGTCGTCCTGCTGTCCTGAGGAAGTGGCCGAGGAGCACAACTCGGCTGAGGAAGTGGCCGAGGAGCGCAACTCGGCTTTCGAATCGGAAGATCAGCCCTGGTCCGTTACCCTGACTCCTGTTAATGAGAAACCCATCACGTTTCGAATCTACCGTGGTGAACCGATCGAGTTCAAGGTCACCTATAAGGACAAGGATGAGCTGTACGAGGCGGTGAAACAAAAACTGATTGAGGTTGGTGCTCCCGACGGAAAACTCTATTATATCTGCTATCCATTTGACTATTCGCTGATTGAAAACGCTGACGATCTGGTCAATGCTATTCTACCGGACCGACCACTGAAACTATTCACTACTGGGGCAGAGGGCGACGTCACATCGACGAGTAGCAGCTCGGAATCCTCTTCCGAAGATGGCGAATCGACTGGAAGAAGTCGCCGGCGATACAGAAGACGTTCTTGTAGCTTCGGTCGTAGTTGCAGACACTGCCGCTGCCAACCCCAGCAGCACTCCCACGAATGCTATTCAGGTTTCCCATGCATGTACCAATTCTCTCCCAATCAGCACTACGGTTGTAGAGGTGGTTGCCATCACTATGGGCCTTCTCCTTGCCATATGAGTCAATGGGGGCATCATCATTGCTGAAAATACGCGAAAAATTTTATTGTTATCTTCTTATTCTCACTTTATTTGATATCCGAGCACTTTGATGATGCATTGTCTTACCATCATACTCGTTGTTATTATGTTTGTTCTACTTTTCAATATTTGTTATCATTTGTATACGTTTTTTTTTGTAAGATAATGAATCAATCAATGATTCTATTGAACTGAATGAAGCATTGGGCATTTCCAAAAGGGCAACCATTCAGAAAAAAAAAAGTAGAAAGCGAGAAACTGGACGGTTTTGCACTTCGTGTTTTCCTTTGTAAAACTGTTTTGTTCTCTCCTTTATGCATTAAAAATATAAAAAAGTGCAAAGTTATTCATTCAAGCGAGAGGAGGAGGTGTTGTGGGGCCACAGTTTTTTAAAACAGGTCACTTTAGTCACTTCAACAGGCTTCACATCATAAACAGGCTCAAAAGCTAACGTGAACATTCAAATTAAGCTCTTCTCTTTCTTCTTGAGTTGTTTGACAGACATATGGGTAAATACAAATTACTCGGATAAACGTTTCTTTCCTTCCAAAACTTACGAATAGCCTTTCTTCGATTACTTATCAAGGAATGATTCAGAAACTTTGTTTTTGCATTGTCAATTGAAGAGCTGTGCCTTTTTTATTGGAATATTTATTTGTTTTGGAACAGCTAGCTTTTGGCTACCAATGAGTTTACTGAATTCCGAAGGAGCGCTAATTCGATTCGACTCCAACGCCGATTTAGAATCGAAGAAGCGTTTGAAGGCGTATATGGCCTATTCAATGACTGACGCCAGTCAGCTGATGAACATAGCAATGCTTTTATTCTGACAAACGAGTCTAATGTGCAGGTGACCGATCCAAGATTAAGGAACCCCACTGGAATGGAGAGCTAGGGTAGTCCAAGCGGGTCACCGATCAAGTTTTCGTTCCCGGACTCCGCGTGTGGTAATGACGACACTAGACATTGTCGACACGGGATGAGAGAAGTGTTGAGTATTAACTTGGTAAGTGAATTGAGCCAAAAGAACGATTTTTCAGAGAAGTATTCCTCAGTGGTCATTTTTTTGTGCCTTCTTTCTCACTACTTCCAATCTAGTTTCCTATACTGTATATTATTCTGTGTAACGAAGGTTGTATAATAAAGATCTCTTATGTGCATGAAAATTTATGTGTCGAATGTGCGCCCGAAAAAAAATGGTATTAATTAAACGTTCAGTTCAGTTCTCGGTATTCGACATTTCAGCACCTGCTTTGTTCCTTCCCTTACCCCGGTGAATACTAGTTCGACAATCAGTATCGGCCTCGACCACCTGTCAGAAATACTCTACGGGACTATTGTTTATTGTATTAGGGTGTTTTTAGTGAAAATATCAATACAGGGATCGTAAACAGTGGGGGTCTTGTAGAAGCAGGCCGACGAAACATCTTAAGAGTGCACCATTTCTTTAAAAGTAACTGACTCTGATCCCAGGGCAACGTACTTCACCATACAATCGAAACTGTGCTAAACTTCGAATACCAGGTACTATGGCGAGAACTGGGCCTAGTGCGGCCCCTCGCCTGGACTATGACATTGTACTATTGCCTCTACGTGACGAGGGCGAATCTCTCATGGCAAGGAGCCTAGACTTCTCCCGGGTACTGTCTTGAACGTGTAGCTCACGGGTACCTTCAATCACATAAGCAAGTTCAACCAAATTGTTAGCTACGTGGCTCAGATGGTTGTGGTAACATCATTCGCTTGTCGGAAACACGGACCAACCACAAGTCATCACCGCCACCGTCGACCGCAACTGTGGACGGCCACCGCGACAGATGTGTCGTATCCGTCGCTGGTTTGTCTAGACATTTTACACGTGTTAAATTGAACTTCGCCTTAATAAACTTTGAAAATCTACATTGTACATCGTTCGCTTGAATGTTAACAGAATATATGAGGAAATACCAGTGAAATTTTAGCTTTCGGATCGCGCACTGCGGCGAAATAACAGCAGTTAACAAAAAACAAAAACATCGAGTCACGTTTCTTCCTCCAAGGTCTCCCCAGGACAGCCTGAACAGGTAAAGAGGCGATCATTACCTGTACTATAGCTAGTTCCGTCTAATGTCGTGGCAAAAGGCAAAGCAAGCTAGCCTTTTCAACTGTACATACTGCAATAAACCAATTGTTGAAGAAAAGATCAATAGCTACGAGAGCAATCGATATACATGCAGTAGTATACTCTTCAAAGTTATATAAACTGCCCGATCACAAATTTCCGAATTATAACATTGCTCATGAAAAGGGAATGAGACTCTTAAGGAGATGCAGAGAAGTCGTGGTGAGCAGTCACCACCGCTGCGAAGACTCCCACTTTTCGCCCAAAGGCGGAGAGAGGGCGTAAAAATCGCTCACCTATTGTTTAGTGCTCATATGTGACTGCTATAGCATCATAACTGCGTGTACATAATTGTCCAGCGCTTTTCACGGAATCACCTTTCTGAATTATGCTACATCTTGCAGTAGTGTGCCATAAACATTTCCCTCTCAGGCCACCTGCTGGCTTGTTATCTGCCAAAATGATTGATTTTCAGCATACTTATTTACATTTATTTATTTATTTACAAAAAGCCATAGAAAGTTTACCAAATTGTGATACTGTTCATCTCATATATGCTCCTGAAACCAGGGAATAGTACTGAGAGAAGTAGACATCATCAAACACAAAACAAAACCGCCCGCAATACTTCAATACCTACAACCATTCGAAAGCAACTTTTAAATTTTGCGGACTCCCACCATTTGTTAAAGGACGGTGAGGCGCGTTCGTGTCAGGCTCTCGAGCGGATCTTGCGTCAACCATGCACAGTACGCTTGCTCATTCTTTGCGGCTGGCCTATGTGATTCCTTTTTAAATCTTTTTGTTTTCAAAGTTTTACGGAGACGTTTGTGCGTCTGTTAGCTTTAAAATCATAACGTAGTATTTACTTCGAATATATTGTGGTTCGAGTACTTTTGCGTTCTCCGTTCCAGAGCATTGCTGGGTTTTTTGTTCGTTTGTCTAGTTTTTGACTGTCGTGCCCATGTAGATTCATAGCTTGAGAAATTTTTTATTCGTTTGTTTTTGGTTGTCGTGCCCACTTATATCTATAGCTCGTGAATTTCGTGTTGTTTGAGGTGAAGGATGTTATCGCGCAGTTCCTGCATACCTCTTATATTTATTTATTTTTATTTACCTCTTATGTTTGTTAGTTTTAGTTTCAACTGGGTGCACAAAATGCCTGAGATCATAGGGAAGTTAATGAAACCCGATGGGTCAGTTACTACCGAGTTGGAGAAGCAAGTTTCACAAGCCCTGGTTGATTTGGAAAGCAGTGCTGACATCAAAGCTCAACTCCGTGAACTTTATATTGTTGGAGTTCGGGTGAGACTTTTTGCTATTCACTTTGATTGATCAAAAACGTTAGGCGGATAGGAACCATTCTGTGGTTATCCACTTGGTGGGCCGAAATGCCGCCCAAAGCAACAATGAGAAAGTTCAACAATGTGCTCCGCGTTCTGCGGATGTACATGGCCCTCATTGAACAGTTGTCCTGTTGGCCTGTATCTGTGAAAAAATTCTCGTTTTACTTTTAAGTTATGGTTCCGAACTAGTTTCTTGAAGAGCTTACTGTCGAGTTGAAAGTGAAGCGCGTTGAAAGAATCAGTACCTCCATCTCCATCCATCTTGCCGTTTTTAGTAGTGTAATGAATTAGGGCAGTTCAGGCAAACTGATATTTTGGCAGGAATGCTCTAGTAGGTCGCTCAACGCGCACAAACTAGGAAGCTAATCACGCTTTCACTTGTTTTTCTGTTTTGATACTCAAGAGGTATCAATTTCAGGAAATTGAAATCGGAAACAAATCAGTTATTGTTGTATATGTTCCCGTCCCACAATTGAAACAGTTCCACAAGGTGCAAGTGCGACTTGTTCGTGAGTTGGAGAAGAAGTTTGGAGGAAAACATGTACTTTTCCTAGCTAAGGTTCGTCTTCATCTGAACCCTTTTTCCAATTAATTGTTTTTGATTCTTTCAACCTCGTTGTTGTTGTCAACTTGTTGTTGTGTGGTGCTTTCGTTAAAAACTATAGGTATAGTGAAAGACAAGCGATTAGCAGAGCATTACGGTACACGGGCTAGACTTGAGCCTTTATGAATATGCTTCTGTTCAGAACGGTTTGTCTTTAGTTATTGCGCGATTTCATCTGTTTCCTGAGCAGTTTATAATGTAATTTGACAAAACCTTATACCACTTCTGTTCTGTTGAGAGGATACGCATATATGTTTCGAATCGTAGGGATTATTGTTCCCCCTTCGCTTTTTCTTTACCTACCTTGCAGAGTAGTGACTGCGACCAATTATCTATTGCGGTGCTCCCACTTTTTCGACTTTCAACATTTAAACTATACTTTCTTTCGCGGGATTCGCTGTGGTCCTGAGCTTGGCCTTCTTTTATAGGTGTGTTGCTGTAGTGGTGTGAGCCAAACATTAATATACTTACAAGGATGAAAGCGATGCGGAAGGGAGGGGGGAAGAACAGCGCGAAACGCTGCACTTGTTCCCTGAGATTTCATTCTCCTTCTTGGTTAAAGAAAAGGATGTGCTATGCAATACGTGTTGCCTTTATTTTGCGAATAATCTGGCACTAATTCAATCCAAAAAGTAAATTCCATCGGAAAAAAGGTGTACATGATTGCGAAGCAAGTGGTTTCTGATGTTTTATTCATGGGTTTCATGACTGAATACCTTTTTGTTAAGAAAATATCTTTTTCTTCATTTGAGGTTTCTTGTTTTTTGTTGCTGGTAGATTTTCTCATCATATCTGATTCTCTAAAACAAGAATCTTTTTTCTTTTAAGCCCGTGCGTTATGAATTCCTTTGTACTGTACTCGTAGTCCTCTTTCTGCGCTAAAAACTGCATAGTAGCTCTTGTCTTTAGTTATTTGAGAACACTAGAATTTTAATTCTTCGTGTCTCTCTTGGTTTCATGCTCTCCCTATGTCTCCTACTTTAAATGCTGATCAAGATGTTAAAGATTTGCATTCATATTGGATTGATTGAACACCGCGGATAGGAACCATCGAGTGATCGTGTTTGCTCTGTGGGCCGATTAACCGCGCAAACTATATTTGGTGATAATGGTCGCATTTTAACGAATGTTACTAGTGCATTACCACTTCATCGTACAATTGTTATTACTGTTTATGTTTACTAATTTGTTTTTTTAAAGGTTTAACGACTCCTAATTTAGCGCCGTATCCTACCTAAGCCCCTGCGTGGATCCAAAAAGGTTCCAATGAAGCAGAAGAGGCCGCGTTCGCGTACCCTCACTGCAGTTCACGAGGCGTGGCTTGATGAAATGGTCTTCCCCGCTGAGGTTGTTGGAAAGCGTACGCGTGTCAAGCTCGACGGCAAAAAGCTTTTGAAGGTATGTTGTTATTATTCAAACTGTGTCTTTTTAGTTCCTAATAGACTAGAATCTATAGAGACAGTGAAGTTGGGAAGGGTCACTCTCTGCATCGGTAGCAACCACTTCACTGCATGCTCATGTTAATTCCTATTCTCCTTGTGAGGCTCATTCGCATTTCGAATGATCTCCTCCGAGAATTGGCTTCATATTTTGAAACGGCCTTTATGGGAAATTAACGGAAATTTGGATGTCTGCTTGACAAGTTGGAAAGGATAAAGTCTTTGACGTTCATCAATCCCATCTTCAGAAGCTCTCCTGCTTCTAAGTTCCATTTAAACTCGTGGAGGCCTTCTTGCCTGTGTGGCCAATACAAATCCATCAACGCCCAAAGGCTTCATTGGCTTTAAGGCTTTTTCCTTTTATAGGAAATCTTTGGTGTATATGATTGTGTTGTAATTGGTGCTTACGTCAACTCTTAGAAGTCAGGCAAGCGGTAACTTTCTCTATTTATCTCTTTCTAAAAGCTAGGGGAAAGGTAAAAGTATGTTAATATTATAAGTTGAACTCTGCACATTAACATGCCCTCCATATTGTGAAGCTCTGTTCATGATCCAGACAACTGCTGTGATAAGTGCTCCCCTAACCCATGACTAGTATAACTGTCTGAAAACTACCCATTCAACTACCCTTTTCTCAAAACCCGGAGTGTTTTTCATTTGCTCTGAAGCTTTCGGTTTTTTTGGAAAGTTTTCTTAAGGAGTTCCAGTACCTTTAATGATTCTGTCTTTGTCAATAGAATTCCGTCGATATTACAAAAAGTCCCTTCTTTCATTTGATTATGTCCTGCCTCCCTTCTGTTGTGATTGTAGCACTATTTTTTCAGGTAGCTTTCGGCAGCAAATAGTGGAAATTGTGAAAAGAACTTTCTTTTTTGTTTAAGTTCTTTGTATCTCTTCTCCTTTTGTCCAAAGTGAAACAAACAGTCTATTGGTGCTTTGAGAAAATGTTGTTATTATCTTCATATTTACATGTTTTCATGTTCAGGTTCACCTTGATAAGGCCCAGCAAACGAACGTTGAGCACAAGGTTGATACGTTTGTGTCCGTGTATAGGAAGCTGACAGGCAAGGAAGTAGCGTTCGAGTTTCCTGATCCGATCTTCTGAGTTGTTTTTTGTTGACATAAATTGTTATTATATTCTGGAGTATGTGACAAGATTCGTATATTACACACGACTGTGAATGAAGAAGTGACGGTTTTGCTCAGCGTTTTCTGACTTTTGCTTACATGCAGCTGCAGCAGCTACTTTATAACATCTTATTTATCGGTAACGCACCCACCTGTGAGAGACTGCGCAGTAATGTGCAGCTCATTTATAGGTTTGCTGTGTGTTAGCGAATTGTGACTGTGAGCAGCACAGGTGTCTCCGTCAAAGGATTGTGTTCTCCATTTTGGGCTTTTTGGATGCATTTTTGAATGAGTCATTTGAAGGCGGCAGATCCCTGTTTCACTTCGTGGTTGGTTTCGTTATGTAACACCCCATATACTTGTGATCTTCCTTGGAAAGGGAGGACATTATGACAAAAACTTTAATTATGGTTGGATAGCAGTGAACATGAATGACTGTTTGATCAATAACTACGACATATGGCTACTGTTTCTGCATCGCTGATGAACGGTCGGTGTCTCTTTTAGTTTTCCGTAATGGTGGAGCTGGTGTCGATATTCTTGGAGTGGTAGGGCTGCTATTAACACCAGTGCTGGCGTTGTGTTGCATGTTGGAAACAGAAGAAGTCGACGATGTTGTGGCCGATCCATTGTGGGCATCGTGCATTTCCACATCCAGTTCTTCTATGCGATCAGATCGAAGTGACACCGGGCCTGATTCTTCATCTGGAATGGGTGAAGGCACTTCTTTTCTTTTCCTTTTCTTCTTCTTTTTGTGCTGAAAAAAGTCATGACCCTTCTCTGGAATTCAGCCATTGCGTCCGTTTACCTTTCGTGTTTTTCTTCGCGATGATGAGGAACCGTTACTCGTGCTGTCACTATTATCATGATGCCCTGCAACAGAACACAGCAAAGGCCGTAGTTAGCGGTACTACTCAAAAGATGGTGACATTGGCATTCTCGTTTGCAAATTGTCGAACGATGCAATTGCGCTAATTCGGAGCTTAAGTTGAATTACCAAAGAATCGTTAATAGAGCGTGCCAGCTTCGCCTTCCAAGTTGTTGTTTGCCCAGATGACCCATTGCCTCTAACCCAGAGACTTGTCCGGAACACTTAATAGGAATCAGGGAGAAAAAATGCAAAATTTATCCTGTTGGCAGGCCGGCTGGTCCTGTCTGTCCCATCCGGAGAGGCGCTCTAGTCTATCTATCTATCCAGCTAGATCTTGGAGGAACTGAAGACTCACTTTTACTTCTTCCTGTTTGCTGTTTGTTAACAAAGCAACCTCCTATTAAGTCGCATATCTAAATACTCAAAACGTCTTTGCTGCCGAACCCACTCAGTTTTAAAATGGCTTTTTCCTACCGTAATTTCTTTGTAGTGCAGGTATAACATGATGCCAGTGAGAACACAAATCCCAGCAGTTATCATCATCATAGTCCTCTGCTGGTTTGTTGTAGTCACCGGAGTAGGAGTCGACATGATGTGAAATGAAGCGTAGCTCTTTGGCTGTTTACTTAAGAGGAATCGTTATACTGAATGATGATTTCTACTGAATCGTCTACAAACGTTTTCGAAGGTTTGCCTTTTACTTCACTGATATCTTCCAGAGTACAGCTCCTTTGGCACAATAGCGTCAACGCTCGACGCTCTTGTGTCAGCCGGTGACGCGCTCGCGTCTACCGGTGGCGCTCGGTTCTGTTGGCGGCTCCGATCGACAATCGATACGGTGCGGCTCGGCGGTGGATATTGTTTTGATTGAATTTCTTAGCGTTGTGCTAGCCACTTTTACTCGTTTTTTTTTTTAGTTTATAGGATTGATTTTTCACTTTGACCACTATGGTGTAGCGTTATGAAAGCTCTAGGCAGCTCTGCTTTGAAAATAACATGCTCTAGCGCAAAAGCCGCCAGCGCTGGCGCGGGCACTGAGGCACTTAGTTGGCGCTGGAGCGTCCATTCGACTCTGGCACTGTCCTATTTCAGGGCAGCTGCAGTCGTCGCAACCAGGTCACCCGCGTGGTGATCTTAGAAGTTCATCTCAGATCAAGCGTTGGCATTTTGCTGCCAACCAAAGGACAACTGCCTTTCCTCGGGAGATGCTACTTTGGTACTATTCTACTATTACACCCCCAAAACTCAAAATTGTAATTCTCGATGAAACTTCGCTTATAGGGGTAATCCGATCCCTGATAACGAATATGACCATTACTTTTGGCGCTGGCGCCATTTGGCTCCAATTGGCGACAATTTGGCGCCAAATTTGCGCCAATTGGAGCCGAATGGCGCCAACGTCAAAAATGAACTCCATATTCATTATCAGGGCATCGGATTACCCCTATAGACGAAGTTTCATCGAAAACTAAAATTTTGATTTTTTGGGGGTGTAATAGTAGAATAGTTCTGGGGGTGTAATAGTAGAATAGTACCGCTACTTTTTCAAGTTCATATCATTTCCAAGTTGTAATGATAATTTCATCCTGGTATGCATGACGGTTATGGTAGTGGGAGCTTGTGAACTGTGTGTCGACTGAACGGACTGGACACATAAACCTCAAAAGTAGTTGCTCTAGTACGCGGTATTTCCTACTGTGTCAAACTGCGACAACCAACTTAATGAAAGGGACGGAAGCAGTGACTGGCTCAAGCGGTCTGAGCTTGAAGTAGTNTCATTTCCAAGTTGTAATGATAATTTCATCCTGGTATGCATGACGGTTATGGTAGTGGGAGCTTGTGAACTGTGTCGACTGAACGGACTGGACACATAAACCTCAAAAGTAGTTGCTCTAGTACGCGGTATTTCCTACTGTGTCAAACTGCGACAACCAACTTAATGAAAGGGACGGAAGCAGTGACTGGCTCAAGCGGTCTGAGCTTGAAGTAGTGTTGTGCGGATTTTTAAAGAAGAACTTTATGTCCTAATTGTTTTGGAGATCTTCCACTTTTACAATGATGCTTTTGTAATATTATAGTATTCATGTATGTCATGTAATTATTTGTGTGGTGCTAGTATATAATGGGATCGATACAGTAGCGCTCAAAAGTATTCGGCGAAATGCTTCTTCAGTTGTACTTTTCAGCCGTAACTTCTTTCTTACTGGTTCTATTCATGCGGAATTTAATATTCATAGCACGAATGTATTGTGAATATTTACCACTATTAACCTGCAATCTGATCGTGTTCCTGACGTCCCAAAGAGCTGAATTCTGAATCAGCTGGAAATACAGATGTTCTTCCTTCTGGGACTTCTTCCCTTTTTGCGAAGTCTGAAGTGTAGAGCACTAATGCCGAACAGAAGAGAAGAATAACGCACATAAGGTGCGAATAACCGTAGACGTCAATAGCTTTGCCTTTAGCAAAATCTACTACCGCAGCAAGTATTGCTCTCAGTTATACACATATTGATGCTCCGCAGTCAAGTAGTGTTGGGTAGTGCGAAATATGCTTTAGATAAACATAACAAGATTTCGCGCGATTTGCTCCATTAACAATAAGAAAAAAGTTATAAACGAAAAAAAGTGCAAGCGTTCGGCCGAATTCCTTCGAGCACTGTATGTTCTGTATGTTATTATGCCAGGACGGGACAGAAAGAACCACATAGATGGAGTCCCGCCTAGGAAGGAATGCTCTTAAAGATCTGTGCACCGATGGATCGAGAGTGATCACATTGCTGTAGGTGATTAGTGATTAGGAGGTAGGTAGTCACAGGAGTGAACATGCCTGAGGAAAGAAAAGGGGCGGGAAGAACGGTATAAAAGGAAACGAGAGGTCGTCGTCCTTTTTTTCCCGGCACCAGCCATCTACCCCACGGAGTAGAGGACTCCGTGCCCTTGGACACCCTTAGTGAGTGCTGTGGGCCGAACCTCCATAGCTCGTGAGCTAGGTGATTCAGGATATTGAGGAAGACCCAAGTGGCTGGATCTTTTTGGTGGGACCTACCGCGGTTCCCTCTGTGCCCGACCCAGTCTTTTAGTTGGGTCTTTTTGCTTTCCGCCTGGTCTTTGTTTTATTTGTTCGTGTTTTCTTGTTGTTGTTGTTGTGACAATTAATTTATAAATCGCCGTGTTTCGCCTGACACTCGGGAACAGAGCCACCCCTCTTTAGTGTAGTCTTGAATCCCCTAAGGAGCGACCTTACAATTAGGTAGAGTAAGCGTTAATTATGCCTTCCATCAACTCATGGTTAATATGGTCAGTATAATACCGCCAGCCTCGTCTGAGAAAGCAAAAGATGTGTTCATACATACGACGATGTGTTCATATATGTGCAGTGCAGAAGTATGAGAGGTCAGCGGTGCGGGGGATTCCGCTGCGGATTGCTTATTTTCACGAGGTCCTGAATGAGCAGAAAACCCTGTAGTTTCAGTTCCTGCGGCGATTTAGTATACCGTGATTAAGGTGATTTAGCCGTTCTACTGTCATACGATTCCTCAATGCGGCTATTTTCTCGGAACTGCCATAAACTGTACAAAACCCTCGAATTTATTCGAAATGGATAGTCAGTCGTTTATTTGTCGATCGTCGACCAAATTATGATGAGACTATGTCATCAAACAGTAGCACTTTAAAACGCTATCTACAAAAGTCATGCATTCTCGACGGACTTTGCTCGGCTACAATCGGGAACGAAGAATGCTCTCTTCTCTATTGAGAACCGATTCTCCTCACATTTTCCGCGATCAGCGTTGGGTTGGACCGCTCGGGAAAGGCTGCTAAAATCTCAGGGCCAAAACAGGCTACCTAAAAGGCGGTTACTGACTGGATCCCTCGGGACATCAAACGAACTCCAGGACGGCCGCCAACGGGATGGTCAGACTTCTTCACGGAAGCTCTGAACGAAAGGATGTTGGACTTCGTGTCCCTGAAGCGAGGACGATTCACGGACCACTCTGGCTCGTGTCAGGGAAGAATGGAGACGTTACTGGCGCCTGCTCGAGGAAGTCGATTGTTAACGGGACGACAGATGATACAGGTGATTCTCCGCGATTCGGAAGCATTCGCTCAAAATTATTTGAGTCTGGACCAGGGCGATCACATAGAGATATGGATTGCAGGGGTGTGGCATGTTCTCTCCAAAAATCGCGTCGCGCTAGCCGCACCCTATCGCGCACAGTCGGGCGCTATGACGTTAAAGGTTTGAATTCCCAGTGGAAGGATACGGTACCGCGGAACCACTGCTGCATGCCGTGGCAGTTCGAGAAGAGGTACCGCCACCCGGATTGTATCAACCGTTGGTCTGTTATTTATTATAAATTTTTCGTCTTCTTTTGTCTACAATCTTTGTTTGCAGGGAGCAACGCGATCAAACATGAATATGTACATGTTCTAACTTGGTTGCGCAAGCTGATGGTGAATGGCAATGTGTCGTATACCAGCATAATGATAGCGTTATCCAGTGATGATGTAGTTTTCACCTGTCAGAACTTGTCCTCCTGTCAGAAACAAGACTTGTGAAGTCTGATTAAGGCGTTTTAACAGGTTCACTTCCGCTGATAAACTATTCAGGTTATTTTGATCCTTTTCTATGCGGTCGTGAATTATTTCATCTCAGTTGGGCGTTTCGGTAGGGCCATTTACTTTTCTTTTTTTTACATTTTCCTTATGTTCTTGTCGTTCTTTGAAATGTACTCGATTTGTTTTAGTACGAAAGAATGGTATTTTCCGAAGACGAGAGATCTCTCGAGGTCAGTTCAAGGATTTTGCTCAAGGCCCGAACTTATAGGAAATATGTAATCTCCTACCTGATAGTTTTGCCTCGCTTTTTCATTACTACAAATAGAATATTGAAAGCAAATCCTCTCAAGGAATCCATTGTAGCTCATCACTTTTCGTCGTAGCAAACTCGCTCCCGATTTTCCATTTTTCAATTTCAGTCAAAATCAACATGTACTGACACTGAACCTTCTCACGAACTGAACGATTGCTCAACGATTGCTGCCGATGGGAGGAGAACAGGTACGATAGTTAGTAATTAGCTCGTCTAGCAGTTCAACCGATTTTTGTCAGCTATTGCTATTAGAAATGAAGGTATCGAATAGCCCTCATCTTCTTTCTTGTTTATGGCTGTCAAGAACACATTACGTGCGGAATTCATTCTTTTCTATGAAGATTATCGGTTTTTTTTACATTCGTTATTGATAGAGTCGTTTGATTTATTCACGATCTTTGTTTGAAAAGTTTTAGTATAATGGCGGTTTGTTGTTATTCAACCTTGAAATAACTAGGCAGATTTGTCATTCTAAACCATTTCCCAACCCGTTGTTCTCAAGCGGCTGCATCTTTGCTGGTAGGTCATCAATACCACTCATTTGAGATTATCCTCTCCCACCTAATTGTTGGCAATTCATTAAACACCGGCACTTTTGGTAGCCCTATACTTTTTGGCCCAAAGTTTTCAGTCCAAAAACCTTCTGAAGACTTTTAAACATTCGTGTCTTTAATCACTTTCATTTTGACACGTAATTCTACATTTTACATCCATTTGGAAACATGGTGATATGCCCTTGACCACTGTGAAGTGACAAAACTTCAAAATTGAATACAATTTTACAATCAATTTCAGGGATAAAAAGAGGCTCGAGCAAAAGGGAACATGGACGTATGGCCGACCATCAGCTGGAAGAAGATCATTTATGCCAAGAACGGGCTTATGAGCTTGAAAAAATGAGAGAAGAAGAGCTGCTTTCCTTCAAAGATTGGCATCGTCGAATTAAAGCCGCCCGACTCCGAGGAAACGCGCGGCAAAGAAAGACAGTAAGTAATATGCAGTCTCGTAATGGGTTCTGTATAAGTTTGGTTAGTTGTTGACTGCCTGGAAGTGCCATTTGTCAAAGATGAAACGTGACAAATCTAGTCTTTGCTCGGTCAGGTACCTAACTGATACTCATATAGAGAACTCCAAAGCTTTTGTCAGATATACCAGTTAATATTTTGTAAATCTGAATTTGTAAAAGATGATAGTCTCTTAAACGGCTTTCAGAAACGTGAACAGGATGAGCAGAAAGCGATGGAGGCGGCCCGATGCTTTGCGGAACCAATTCGTCCAAAACCACCATTACCAAAGAAATTAGTTAGTCTTTAGGCTGTCAAAAGATTTTTATTAAAATCTTATCAATCGTTATTTATTGGTTGTCAGATTTACTTTTGTTCTTTGTAATGTGTGATTTTTGAAATAAAAAGAGATAAAGTTTTTTGAAAGGTTCTGTTGAAAGTTACATTCAGCAGTTTCAGCAATACAGTATTTGTGTATGTCTACGTCAGTACTATTTAAGGAAAGAATTTTTTTATAAAGAGGAGTACCAGCTGATTGAGTGAATCAAAACCAATGTCTGCAATCGAAAAATGCAGAATCGTAGTGGACACATTTGTGACGCATCTCTGTAACCAGATGGTACCGGGATGAGGAAGTTCGCATCCTCCGAAAACGTCGAATGGAAGGTATAAACCAGTTCATCTCAACGCAAGGAGTTTATAAACAAGCTTAAAGTTGTTGCTGTTGTTGTCAAGAAAAGTAACGATTGTTTTCGACCACTTTTGATCACACTTGGTGCACGGGGTAAATGGAAAAGGTAAAATAAAATGATCATAAGAAAGCTCTGCACTCACAGAGAAAGCTTTGGAACAATGAAACTTCATCTCAAAAGAAAAACACTTTCATGCATGAAATTTATTTACCTCTTCTAGTATTTCGAACATAAGCGTAGCTTTTCAGTAGTTCTATTTCGCAGCTGCCACTCAGCCCAGCATACTTGTATCTACCTGCGACCTTTCTGACGTCATATTTATCCTGAAACTGACGACCGTCGTCGATGTGTATTGCGAAGGTATGGTTTATCCGCTGTGAATAATTCTTTTCGAGGCAATTTGACTGTGGTGGCTGCGCTTGTAAAGTGCATTTAGCATAAGTCCGGCATCTCGCCTGGCTTACACTCAGTATACCCCGTTATTTTGCAGCGGTATTTTGCAATATGCGTTTAACCACCGTTTTACCAGCCCGTGTTTTGCACCGCGATGGACGGCGTGGAATTGAATAGGTACCTATCAGTAAGAAGAATTGGTGAAATGCATACGCTTCTTGAGGGTATCATCATAAGGAACTGTCAGAGGGATTTCTTTTCACCCGTTCTTCAAATCCCCTTATCAGAGACAATCTTCCAGGCTTGACCATTCAATACATATACAATCTTTGAGGCCGTCCATACGGTGTGATAGCACTGTAACGGCACGCATTGGCCGAATTGCCTCGTACGCATTCATATGCTTGTGTTTTGATTTATACGAGCGCATCTTCACTCAAAACATGGTCTGTTATTCAAACTTTATCAAAAATTCTTTTGAAATGTAAGCTTTACAATGGACGAATACAATTTGAAGCAAATAGGCACATCTAGTAACTTAATCACTAAGCTGATACCGGTACATTTTTCATGTGGGGTTAGACCACACCCTAGAAATATCACTCGGGTATTTATGGTGTAGCATATTGAAAAGTATCTCGATGAACTGAATGATTACGAAAGGATGCGCCGAGATGTAGTATGAACGGGCAATTAGACTACTTACAACTAATCAGAATTATTGTATAAGTGTTTTTAAAACGCATCCGTTAACTATGATATGATATAACATACAAGTAGTACACGTAATCTAGTTTATTATACCTAATATATGTTATTATATACATTTCTGACACTACAAGACGTGTAAGAGGACATATGGAATAGGTGGCATGGCAATGTAGTGGAAGTGAAGCGTGACTACTTGGCAGGTGGCCAAGTGTTATGATGATGGTGGTTTATTGGTAAAGCATGGTCCGCTAAGAATGAGCCTGATTGGTGAAGTTATTTATAACTCTTGTTTAGATGAGATCTGCATTTTTAGTTTTTGTAATTCACTAGCAAGCTGATTAACTTTCTCCAGTAGGTTCTCGAGTGCCGCCGTTTGTTGATCTGATTTTCCTTGATCGGCGATTCTGAATATATTTCATTAGTCAAAAACAAAAGGCGTGACGCTGTCATGTTAAATATGGTTGGAAAGTCTCAATTTCTAATATACAGATGGCGGTGAAACTCTCGGGTTGCTTTCAAAAAGCATAGGTGGGAATTTATAATACTCAAGCTTCAGGCTGTCATGTGCTCTGAATTGTCGTTTTTTTTTTTTAATTTTCACCTTTCTTACTTTGTTTTCATTACTGGTATTATAGTAACAGCGCGACTAGTTGTCTGGACAGATTAAATCATGTCTGGGAGGCCTTGCTATTCCCCTCCTCAGAATCACGGTTTCAAGAATCATGGGGTGTAATTCAGTCGCCTACTTATGTTGCTGGCACTATGTATGTCTCTGTTTGTGGTTATTCCGTCCCGGTTCGCGCAGGAAAAGCGATAAGTAACGGCAAGTAGTGTGCTAACCGAGCATCTTAATTCGAGGGCTCAAAGAGCTCTACAGATGAGCAGCGGAACTGATGAATAACATCTCATACTGCCCCTTGTGAGTTGTCGTAGTACACATTAGCGACAATCTAATCAGTCAGGAAGTTTAGAACTAGGAGACGGGCAGTAGGGACGGTTTTGCGTAATCGATCCGCCGCACGCGGCTGTCGCGGACCATTTGCCTCGTTATAACAGTTCTAGCGTTCTTCATACAGCTCAATCGCTATGCGATTATTACTTATAGCATGATTCTACTGTTAGTTTTTGTTTCTGTATTTCTTACTTGCCGCTGCACTCTGCTACATCCCTTCGCGCGCGACGTGGCTTTCGCCGCGCGCGACCATTTTGTTCCTACTGCTCCACACCCGTTAGAACATTCGCCATGAGTTTGCAGACATACCTAGGTACCGTGTTTGCATATACTGTGTATGCATGTTGGTGGCCATAGGTAATTACGATGATGGAAAAGGTAGCGTTATGGGCATAAAAGTTATACGTTCCTCGGCTCCCGTAAGATTTCATTTCTGCCGTCCTTATTTAGGGCATTTTCTTTGTGGCCCAAAATATCCTTGAAGCAAACTCCGTGGCTACTTCCATTAAAGTCTGTAGAAGTGTCTAGCTTCATCAAGGCTTCTGTAATTATCAAAAGTTTTTGCAACTTACCTCTTGAGAACCTGTGCAACATCGTCCCCAAGAGCCGGTTGAGATTCAATTTTATTAACACGGAACAGCAGCAACGTATTCAGAATCAGCAAACCAGCAAGTAAGCCTAAATGACCAATGTTGGTTAGTTTTGGGAGCAGGAAAAATGTTTGATCAGTAATCAACACCACTGGATTACTCTTAGTATCATTCTTCCTTTGCGATTACTGAAATAGTAAAAAGCGTTTTCTGACCATTCGCTACAATACATTACCAGACAATACACAACCAGACGAATTTGCGGAACTCATGTCTCTCATTTTATACATTCATCTAGGGATGTATGGCTCAGTTGTTTACGAACATAAAGTTGGTGGAAGCTTGTTACACCACTCTAAGTGTCCGCAAAAAATGGCAATTAATAAAAGATTCACTTACATATGATTATCCTTATGTAAAATCCGTAGTCGGGTTGTACTGCAATGACAGCCGTGGTGGTAGGTGTTTGAGCAGGTGTGTCTGAATTTTTAGAAACTATATTGTGCAGAGAATGCATATAAAGGATGGAATTGGGCAGATCGATGAGTCGGGGTGGTGGTTGCGGTGGTAGGAGGGAGAGCGAAAGGCTTATTGAATAGGTGAAGTCATCAGGACGCAGAAATTCAACAGATGGCGACAGCATGTCAAACCTCATCACTCAAGTACCCTTTAGCTTGTGAATGTCTCTATTAACTTTTTTTATTCTTGAAAGTCAACTCAATTTGTTCTCAGTTCTCGAAGGCTTAGAAACTTCTACAGAGGGGAAGCATCGTCACGGCTTACCAACAGCGTGTTATACACTCATGAAACTATTTCATGCGAAATACGAGGATTATTTTAAGGAGAACTTGAATCAGTAACACCAACAGCATGGAATTTCAATAAGAGGGTAATGTCGCTAGCCTAGTAGTCCTCTTCTGCTTGAATGCATCGGGCGCTCGACCCTTGCAAAAAGTCATGGTAGGTGTGGAACAGATGCAATGGCCAAAGAAGCCTGATAGATCAGTTCCTAAACATTTTTTTGTATTTTTTTTTGCGTCAAAGGGCGAAAATATTGGTATTTAATGGTTCCGGCAAAGGAAACAAGGAGAACAGCTGAATTCCCGACATTGAAAGTCTTATCGGAAATCATTTTTCTAGTGTTGGACGAGGTTACGACAGAGCGGAGTTTGCTTTTGGACGAATTTAGCCGGTAGCGTCAATCAACTGCCCGCATTTGCTACAAATGTGCTCCACTATGAATGATATCAGGATCCACAAAGCTATCGAACTCGTCCCTTCATGACAGTTAGCGGCTGGGCCACAAGGGCAGGTTTTGAAGCCCCACTGCTTCCTTTCTAGGCCTTGACCTGGTTCATCGACTTGACAATACTTCATGAAGGCTCCTCAAAGGCTACAAGTTCCTACCGACAGAAATGTTCAAAACGCCAACCGCCTCTATCTTCTCAAAAATGAGCTATACAAATAGGAAATAATTGTTTCCTATTTTTGTTTCTACGTGTCGCCATCGACTGAAAAAGGTTCGTTCCATAGATGTGCCCCTTATTTTGGTATTAGAATTCCCCGTTCTGTATGTGGAAGGGTCCACTAAACAATGGTAATGTGGTTTACATATCTTCGAACTGCTAATGTAGGCGCCAGATCATGAGACGAGAATTGTTGTGACTTCGGTGAGAAAAAGGAGGGGAAAAGTTAATCTTTGAGTCTCAGACATCGTCGCGAACTATGAGAAGCGTGTAAACAACTGAGAAAACACTTGAGACAAGAGAAAACTGCAATGCTGGCGTACTGAAGTCGCTCAGTCGGAGTAGAAAAATGTGCGCGTTCGTATCTTGTATCCGCAGGAACTAACTATGTTGAAGAATAGTCACAAAAGGTTCAGAAAAGTGGTTCTAGAGTTAGGAAATTTCTTCCGTCAGCTAACTAACCTCGTTTGATCGCTCGCATTCGTGGAGGAGGAGAACGCGTTGGTTGAGTCTCGGTAATTGGATCTTCTACAGATGATAAACTGAAATATTCCACGATATAGCCAATTCTGTATCTTCTAGTTTGGTGGTAAAGTTGGGTTATTATAGACGAGGATGTTATAGTGGTCAACTTGGAAGGAATCTCGACTCGGATTTACGATTTCCGTACCTCGCTATAACTTATCGACTTCGCCGCACTACGTACGCACGCGTTCGTGCAGAGTATGTGGGACAGGACGAGCTAGAGGTCGTTCTTTTTGGACCATACCTTTCTTCATCGTATCGATCGACTTCATCTCGATTCCCTTCTGGACGCATCGCTTTCCGTTGACATTCATCTCTGAGCATTTTCTCCAATGCACTGTAGTGATCATCTAAGCCTTGATAGGTACTTTTCTCGATGTAACCTGAAGTGAAACGTTGAAGACGGTTAAGCTACTCTCTGAAGCAATCATATGTAACATCAGCTTTTGTAAAAAATCTGATAGTAACGCTAGGATGTGATGAATGCGCTTGCGGCAGCTTCGCGGAAGTATTGACGTAGACTGTCTTGCTAATCGCTCATATATCAAAAGCGCTAAATTTGCGCGTGTCTACTCGATTGATCTACGGCTTAGTCGTAGGATATGCTCAACCAGATAGTGAATGGCTCACCTCGAACCACACTCCAAATATTCTTCTTATATACGATACCGCCATGGACTTTGATTCGAGCCTCGTGCTCACTGATCTTGGAGACGCAATAGACGCACTGAAAATCGTGTTAAAAAGGTGGACGTAAGATCCAGTAGTTGATGGTCCTTCAAAATATGCCTAGCTGTAAGTAGGGATTGTCAGAGCGCGGGGCCGCGTCACTATCTTGAAGTAAGTACCATGTTGTCGGAAAAGTATCTTGCTAGTCTTATAAAAATTCAAATCCACTTTTTCTTTCTCAATACAATCATTTGCAAAGGAAAACACTCAAGGGTAGATTCCAAGATGGTTGCGGTAAAACAACACTTTATCTTCCAAAGGATTGGGTAACGACAGAAATAAATTTCAGTACATTGGTGCTAAATCTGATGATTACGTGCATGGGTCCGAACCCGGCATCCTAAGCTCTGAAGTTTTTACTCGGTCTTTCTAGCAGTATACAGATTGTTATAAAAATAGATATAAACTGGTTTGCCACGTGATGTGTCAGCTCAAGTCACGCAATCAAGTTGAGCGCAGTAGGCTTTAGCCATAACAGAGTCTCGTAGTAGCAGTTCAATGATCGCTTTGCAGTCGCACCCAACACTGAGCATTTCCATTTTGGGATGGTGTTCAGATGTTGACGTCGTAATGTAACGTTCGTCGGGTCTAGGAACTTGGCACTCCCTCGAGGGTCTCACGTAGACAACTCACCACTTTCCAGTGCAAGTGATCAAGTTGTCAAGCTAGGCAAAAGCTCGCTGGAATGCTAAGAAGTTCGAGCAGGCTTCATTACTCATTCGGAGTTGGTGTCAATCAAACCATGAGGTGATGACTTTCCAAGGCGAAGGGATGGCTTGTTGTTGTGTCAATATGGCACGGTAGAGATAGTCTGCCAAACCATTTAGATTCTGTCGAGAATCCTCTTTGACCGATTTAAGGATGCGCTTTTATTCACTTCGACCGGTCGCTCAAGCCATGATTTGAAGTTTCTGGACTTCCGGAACCAAACTTTCGCTGTGTCGCAGGAGTAGATTGTCGGTATCGTCGTACCCTATGTGCTTCTTGTAGCACCGCTAGCTCTGACTTGTTTTTTGGATTCACAAAACAGAAGTGGGTCAAGTGCGGATTCTGAAGTCATAATAGCACGTAATGCTAAGACGATCTTGCCGGGCTAAGACCATTGTCCATCCCTATATAAGCTTTAGGGCGGAGGTGGTGTAGTGGCAAGTGGCGCACTATATCACACGCACGGTCAGGGGTTCGAATCCCGGATCGATGCCCGCCTAGGCCAACCAAGCCTTCCATCCCTCCGGGGTCGGTGAATTGGTACCAGGCTCGTCTGGGAGGATAAAAGCACTGACTTGTACATCGGCTGGCCACCGCAAGTCGTTGTATAGGCCACATACGCACTCATTACGCCACTACGATTCTGAATGGAAGTCGAGTGGGGGGGCGCATCCCTCAGATGGGATTGATTAACGCCAAAAACTTTATCCTTTATATAAGCTTTAGACAGAGGTTTAAAAACGATTTTCAGAAATTCCAAAACTTGCACAATTGAAAAGCGGGATTTTTCCGACAACTTAGGACTTGCTGCCATTGTTAAGAGCTGTAGAACATAACCTAGGTTCCTTTCATTTTTAACTTTCTCCGCAAAGGAAAATGCGAATTCGTAATTTCAGCGCCGCAAAGCGTCCGCACGCGAAAGTTGTATCGTCACTCTATTTGCTTTGCAATAGAAGTTGGCTCACCTGAATTGTGAAGTCATTGGCGTACGGAACACCTGAGTTCTGCGTTTCTTTATTCACAATGAAGCCGTCACCATTTCGTCCGAAGTGGGATATAATCTAGAATAGTAAGCATATAAATCGAATCTCTTTCTATTGACCTTCTCTTCCTACCTGCTTTTCTGTCACTACACAGCTTTTCGGGGCCATTGCATGGTTCAACGCCATTGTATATGTACAGGTTCGTGATCGCACACCATCTTTGTCGGTCGTCCAAGCGGATGCGATGTAGCCTAATCAACAAATAGATAAATCCCTTGCTTGATAGTAGTCAAAGTTAGGTATCAGGCATAACTACGTTGTGCAGGGAATTAGTAAAATCATGCTGTTATTCGTCGATAAGTGCATATACCTCAAAAAATCGATTCATCAGTCAATAAATCAATACTTTCTGAGGTATTCTAACGAAGGGTTATGTTAAATTTACAGTTACGCACGTCACATACATACTACTCACCTGAAACATTCTCAGACACTTTAGAATGCACTAAAATTTTAAATATTGATTTTATCGATTGCTAGTATTGGTCGAGATAACCGACCACGGGCGGTAACAGCCTGCTTACCTGAGTTTTTGAGGGCCTCATTGAATTTCTTGAACCATGGACTGTCTGTGAAGAGTAGCTCATAGATTTCGTCGACACTCAGCGGATAGACGTTGTCCAGAAGTAACTTCCCAGCATGGGAATCGCATGGACAATTAACGTCCTCCTAAGTGCGTACCATGTGGTTTGGTGGTAACCCACAGATCAATAACCGTGAAATGTTACCTGCTCCAGCGACGATTGTGAAGACGCTTCAGCTATTGAAGGAAATTCGTCAATTGGTCGTGACACACCCGGAGTCATATCAGAGGTGTTTGATTCGCTAAAATGGGAAACTTCAGTGAGACTGGCGCATGGGAGTATTTGCAGCCCAGCAGAGAGAAGCAGGCATCATTAGGGTAGCAAACGAAGTTTCCCTTGCAAATTGCTAAATTTTCTCAGACTCAAAAGACTCGCTGAGAATCCGCTAGTTACTGCTGTGTAAATTTCATGGTTGTTATCCAATGTATCAATGCCTTGGGACCATGTTAAAGCCGAAGGTAAAAGATCTGCGAAGGCGATGCGCGCGGTGGCGTTGCGGCTCGCTTAACGGATCAATATCAGGTGCAGCTTGCTACTGGTGGGTTTTCAAGATACATTCGAGGGTTCTTGCCGAATAGGTGGTAACTTACTTACTATAGAGGGAAACGACTATTTTGAAGAACATATGATTGAAATCTACTGGAAGGTTACTTGTCGGGCTAAGGTGGGACGTTAAGTTTGATCATTGGTAGACATGCTGGTCAAAGACAGCCGTGGCAATGGTTGAAACTTTTATTCAGTTAAAACCATACATTTAGATCTGAGTGAGGCGCTCTACAGGGGAAATGACGCAAAGTTTGAACGGAATAGGCAGCTGAGCGACCTTGACAAACAAACTTATGCAAATAGCAGTCACGGGTAATTCCCATGGAAGCGATTTGCATGTGACGTTCAGAGATTAGGGTAGACAATAAATCAATAGACGATGTCTTACTAACCTCGAGTTCATTGAGGAGCGATCCGTGGACACTTTGGCTGCCCGCTGTCGCCTTCCCTAAAATAAAGTCTGAGTGCTTTGCGCATAACAGGGAATCGTTGAGACGCATTCATACGAATGTGGCCAAAAGGAAGTGCACAGAAAAATGAAATGTAGAGGGAAATTCTCATCGCATTAGTAACATCAAAATGAAAGTTTCCGGAAGCCCGCAAGCCCTTGCACTGATTGAAACAATGCCTTATCGATTTTCGGGGCAGCACCTCTAATGACCTGTGGAGAATTGAAGCATGTTTCTGTGAAGATGGGAGAAGCCAACCGCTTTGACGCCTTCCTCAAACAGAAGTATGTGGCAAAACACCTTGGATATTGCCTCGTGAGGGAGGCTAGCGTTTTTAGGCTTTGCCGCGAGGGTATGAGTGCCAGTCTTCTTTTCTAAAAACTTCATTGCTTTAGAAACTACTGCAACAATGTTCAGGGAATTGTTCTCAGCTTCAATTGGAGGTCATAGAGGCATTTGAAAATTTTACAAGAACCGTATAGGAGCTGAAACATGAAGGTAGCAAGCACTCCGACGAGGTCCTTATCTAGTTGAGCACTAGCTGTAGCTGAAGACCTCTGAACTTGGCGATGAGTGGAGCTGCTTAGAAGCCCAAAGACACCGCCCACCCAGAAATGCTGCTTGGTTACTATGCTTTTTCGTTACGAGTTGCACTGCAGTCACCATAGAAACGTTGTCGGCAACAAAAAATTTTATTTTCTGATTCCCATGGTAAATGTGGGTTTTAACGCCACATAGAATCAATAAATAGGAATTTTGCATATTTCCGTTTCTTGATGAACATCATGGACAATCAACAACGAAAGCTAAAAAATTCTCGCGAGCTTGGATAGATATCTTCGGAGAATAGGTGATTAAGTTAAAAAAGGATAATATGTAACTATGTTGTCCATTGTTTGATTGGCCTCAAATTTCGGCGTTCTCCGAATATTTCACTGATGATGCATAGTTTTTCCTAGCGAACTTAGTTTTGTTTATTGCACCGAACAGGGAAAACAATGTGGGTAGGACTAAGCAACAACAAGGATCCCATCTAACAAGCTCGCCTGGCAGACCAACCACGTACGGTTCAATGCACAATATCGAGTGTTTGAAATTGGAAGATTTCGAGATCAATAACTATGTTTAGCAGACTATTTTCACTAATCTATGATCTCCGAAAAAAAAAATTCGGGATTGTTGTCGAAAAGCTCGTTGTTGATTCGCTCGGCGAGCATGTTATGTGTGATTTTTATGGTTGCTTGGTCTTATCTCCTTTGTTTTGTTCAATTCAGTGGAATCAATAGAAGGCACTGAGAGGGATTTTGCACTATCACTCAAATATTCGGAAAAAGCCAAAACCTGAAGCCAATCAACTGTAGAGCTTCCATCTGAAACCTCGAGGTAAAGAAGGGTTTTAGTAACGAGGAATATTAAGTATTAATCATATTGAACGTAAAAATAAACATAATAGAGCAAATTATTCATAAAATTACGTGGTTAACAGTCTGCTGTCGGTATCGTCGAAGCTTGTTGTGGGTGTGATAATTGTGATAAGTTACATTTAATAAGTCAATGAAAAAAAATAGATGTTAGCACTGTCCTGGCGGTGCAATGGATAAGCACAATGCTTGGAGAGTACAGATCTTGTTCCTGGCCTAGGAGGAAGCAAAACTTTTACTTCTATCCAGCGCCAGTACAAGTATAGATATTATCAAAATTAGTAGACGAATGGAAGCATATTTCAAGAGGTTATGAAGAATGACTCTGGAAAGAGGTGATCGACCTTGCAGGAACTCGACTCTCCGTAAAACCGGAGCTGCGACCGTCTGTGCACCCCGCCTATTCCCGACATTTGATTTCAGGGAGATAAGCCTTCAATCATTGTCGACTTACCGAGAAAAAATGTTTCAGGCTTCTGGATGCTTGGTTGTCAGAAAGGCTCGGGAAGCTTCAATTGTGCTAATATTCTTGGAAGCTAAAGGAAAAATCCATTGTAAACGTGTGATCGCAAAGTAGCGTAGAGTGAAGGGGAAACGTCGTCCGGTGGTACCGTTGACACAGACGGACTGAGACCGGCTGTTGCTGGAGAGCAAACATTACCGGCATTCGGATGACTGGGAGGTTCACGGGAGGGCAAGAGAAATGAGGAGGAATGAGGAAATCGCAGGCCGGTTCGAATCATTTGTGGAACCATGAGACCGTTGAAATGGGGAAGATCTAAAAAAAGACGGGAAAAAGTTGCGCTATCTGAGGATGATTGAAGGAAAGTGGAAGAAATAAGAACAAGAGCTCATTCTGGAGACGGGTGATCTTGGAAAACTTCTGTATAATTACAGCGACCGTTATCCATAGGAGTAGACTGTAGGAGGATCGGCCGTCAGACAGTACTGAACTTTCGTCCTATTAGGTTTTATAGGGAGGGCTGGTTTGTGGGGGCAGAAACAGATGATCAAATGAAAATGAAAGTAGATTAGTGATTGCTTGCGTCACAAAATAAACTTTTCAATTCGACAAAAAATAGAAGTCGATTGATCGGCTTTGTATGCAGGATGCCTCGATGATACGTCCACGCCAGAGACCTTTTCTCAGAATCGTGGAGGTGTTTGCAAGTCTATCCTACACAGTGACTCTTAACGGTCCTAAGAGCACAGTTCATGGTGAAAATGGTTTCCGAGATTTAAACTAGATGACCTGTGACCTCCAGGTATACCAGATAAGGCGCTTTCGGTTTAAAAAAGGCCTAAGTAGGGCGCAGTGAAGGCAATAGGGCTGCCTCCGACTTCTCCGTCCACACTGAGAAGTGACCGTGTTTCAATGGCTGTAATATTCTCAATAGAGCACGTATAATTAAAGTCCATGCTACTGGTATCGTCCCCGTGCCTGATTTTGTTCTGTGGCATATCTTTGGCGTACGGCTGGTAGAAAAGATTAATAGCGAGTAATAGAAATTCGCAAATTGTGCAATCTATGCAATGTAATGTGCGCTTTTTATGCAGTTGCGGAGGACTGAAATCTCGTCCAAGCGTCCCTTCCATGTCATTTCCGTCATGGTAATCTCGTACAACCCTATTTTCATTACTTTAGGCCCCATATTTCTCGAGCTAAGCGGATTTACTCGTTTACTTTGCCTTTGATGCCCTAGTATGGACACTTTTCAAATTCGAAAAATCGCCGCTGTGATGACTAGAGCACTACTTGATACACCCACTTAAGCAGAATGTTGCAAGATTTGTCTGTTAATGCAGTTCCATTGGACCAGTTACGGAGAGCAGTATAGGAATCATTTGATTCGCTCGGATGAGTCTATGCCTACATACTTGCACCCACACTGCTTGAGTCTATACCTCACGAGGTTTTTGTGGGGAGTTAGGCTGCCAGAGCGTTTGTTCGACATTGAGCAAACTTCGATGCCTGAGCATCCTCAGAGAAACCTGATGTAGCCCGGAAATATGAATTTTATTCACGGGTGGAGAGAAGAGAAAAATAACTGGCTAGTTGCAGTATGATGGACCGAGTACTCAGCGCTACGACTAGATGAGTTCCACTTTTGTTGACGCTGAACATTGGACCCTTGTTCGGAATCGTTCTATCATAAATATGCCTATGATCTCAATAAGTCACTTGTGGTTGTCAGTGTGTACGTACTGACGCACTTCGACTACCTGCATCGTTTGTGCTGCTCCTCCTCTTTCCTTTTCTCCTTTCTGACAGACTGGAAAGTCTGAGATGATATGCCACAAGAATTCTTTCGACTCTTTCCAACGATGAACTAAGCGCACTTTTGATTTTTTCGGCCTACAACGAAGTGATTTTACAACATTCGCCTTCGATTTCCGTTAAAGTTCGTCGGTCTTCCCGTGTCAGGTGCAGCCTAGCTCGATCATAAAAAAGAGCTGTGAAAGAAATGTGATTGATTCATTTGAGTTGTTTAAAAAAACAGAAAACCTTCGGTAACTTTTGTTCCATGAGAAGCGGTTAGAAATGGTTGAGTGGAGTGCTACGACCAGATCGAAACAGATTGACAGTGCAGGGATCAAGGTACCCAGATAGACGTTTTGAGATGAAATGAAGCAACTAAGCGGAACACCTCAATATCTGATGAAGAGCCAGGCCCCTGGATCGAAATGGCCCTTACGGATGGCTGGAATAGGCAAAGATTGGGTTTACGGTTTCTCCAGAATAACGGTTTCGGTGCGCAAATACGATCCTCATTGGAAAAGGCGCGAATACCGAGTTAGCAAACATCGTCGTACAAGGAATGGCAGACTGTAGCACCGCCAGGATAACAATGCGTTAGCGTTAGAACCAAAGCAAGGAAAGAAACAAAATGAATTGAAAAAAGTAGAGAAATTATTCTTGGAGTGAGCCTGAAAAGGCGTGTAATTTTTGAGATTTGATAACAGTTCTATGACCTTCGGCGAGAAGAGTCCGAAGCTCCTGATCATTCAACGTGAATCGATTCTGGTTATTTGGGACTAGGCTTTAATTGACACCCAATTCAATTACTGGTTGTATGGATTTGCGGAAACCCATCTCTAATGCAAACTGTTCGGTAGACCTGAAGAATTTTTCGAATGAGGTTTCAAATTATTGATGAGGTTCCCTATCAAGTCTAAGAGATCATCCTTCATCAGAACTGAGTTTCCACAGATGAATTGAAATCCCTTCCCTGATAACTTGATTCGAAGGCAGTGAAGTGGCTGTTAGTCGGTGTTGGAGCTTGACGAGCCCCTGACACTCCTTATTAGTCTGATTGTCATTACATGGGCAACCTACCAATCGAAAGTGCACACGGCCTAGATGGTAAAGAGGTCTTCTCCATTTTCAATGGAAGAACCATATGATCACATGCACATATAATGGGCGATCAGTATGGCAATAATAGTGGCATTTAATGAGGTGCCAACAAACAGCGGTGAGGTTGGCTTGAATATTCATCATGCAAACTTGAGAAGAGTTTTGAGCATATAGCATTTCACGGGATAGAGTTCTTCAATGTCGGAGAAGTTTGACGATTCCTTCAAAAACGGCTGTATGTCTAAAGCTCTTACGCATCCATGGTGCAAGAATCGCATCTGATGAACTTGTTGAGAGAAAACCATTTCTGGTTTTCTTTTGGGTTATCCTCTCTGGTATCTAAGATTCGCGTGAAAGAGCAAGTTTATTGCTGCAAGCATCGCTGGCTTCAAACTAATCCAAAGGTGCCCTCCACTGTCCCTACTTCTTCGAGTAAGTTTCGAATGCATGGACCAAATAGTCAGATTTGGCCGCCTTGTTTTGTTGTAAGCCTTCTTATCCTCAAAAAGAAACATACGACAATCATACGCAATAAGGAAATGGAAAAAAAATAATTGATGAAAATTTACGAAAGGAAAGTATTTCTAAAAACATCCTGAGCATAATGAAGCCCATCAAGACTTCTGAAAGAAACTTCTGAAGCGGACTTGAATGCCTGAACGTCTGGGAGTATCTATTGATTGTCCGTCAGCGGCAAAGGGAGGCCATAAGTGCAAGAGCTGGGAGGATGAGCGCTAATGAGAGCGACTGCCTGCTGAGCAATGGAAACAGCAATTCCAGTCAGAATCAAGGCTTGAGCTGCGGAAAATGGGCCCTTGCTCATCCCATCTTCAGGCCCTATCTCAAAGAATTTCAAGAAAGCGATTCCCTCAGGGGTAGGGAGTTGGGAGGTTAGAATGATATCCTTAACTTTACTCTTTATTCAACTCTCTTTACTTCAACTCGATCCCAAAAATATTCCTTTATGATTGAGTGTTAATCATTTTTCCACCGAACGAGCCAACAAAGCTCTCTGCAGCGGATACTGGGACGCAAGCTTGGCCCTGATTCCAGTGCGAGGAGGAAGAGAGGCTGAGAAAGAGTATGGAGTCCGGGTTGATTTGAATTCAAACACTACAGAGTACCGGAACTGGTAATTTATGACAGAACCTTACCTTCTCTTCATCATCGCCTTTCATGTACTCCCAAAGTTCTTCAGGCGACATCAACTGAAATTGTAAATGTGCGATTTCCGATGTGTAGCGAAAAATCACTGATAATAAGTTTATCTTCGCAAAACCTACCTCTCCAAATTGTACTTTTTCCAGTACTTTAGACAGAACTGTGAGGGACTTCTCACGATTGACGAATGATGCAAAGAAATGCTTAGTCTCGTCTCTCATTTCGATCTGAATCGATGTTGGACAGTTACGTCGAGCCTATTCACATGATAGGTCCCAAATGCATGACTTATTATAGAAGGTAGGAAGATTATGATGAGTTCGATCAGAGACCCAGAGACTTCTAAACCCTTTTTGAATGCCCCAAGTTCTGCTCTACTACTGTATGATTTGATCATTCTGGTCTATTGTATTCTCCCCATACGAAGCTTTCTCTTTCATTGAGGGTAATAAGTCTCCAGCGCTACCATACGACCCAAATCGGATGAAGGGGATGAGCTTGGAGCTTGGAGCTTCCGGTTTGTGGTTTTTTGAAAGATTCAACAATTCACCTGTAAAGAGTTGGGGAAAATTAAGGCCGCCTTTTCCTTGGTGATTGCAGCCACATCGGCTATGGGCAATACCAAATTGGTTTCCCATCCAAAGATGTTCGCATAAAAACAGATATGACGTTGTGAAATGTACATCCGTCCTTGGCATAGTATTTCACGTTGATAGGCGCAGGAAAATGCTGAAAACTGCTGTATTGATTGATTCTTTGAGATAGGAGTGATCTATTTGCGTAGGTGTAGCCAAACTTTGCTTCGGAGGTATTGTTTTTGAATGATTCGGTCAGGAACCCATTTACTCTCGTGTCCTATTGAGAAAAATTCATGTATATGGCCAATCCTCATCGCAAAATGAGCAAGAAAATTATTTTTGTAATTTTCGTGTATACGGATACCAACCTACTGTACAAGGGTGAAAACTTCGATCTCGACCACATAAACTCACATGCAAGAAACTCGTCGGGTTCTGGTCCGACTTTTGATCCAAAGAGCCGGCGATATTGCCCAGCTCGCTCGTGATAGGATGGATGAATCAGTTTTTTGATGATGTTTTTGTTTGTCCTTTCCGAAAAATATTTCTTCTTTCGTACCGATGCTCGGGATGGTGTTGTTACGTTTTCACTGAAAAAGGAAAAGTTGTTCTACATAGATTATGCAGAGAAGGGAAAACCATCCAATCAGATCTACTTTTACAGAACATGGTCATTGCATGGCTGATTCTACGGCACTCCACGCTTTGCATGCTTGTTCTGTACTCATTATACTGAACTACAGCTATAAGGCAATTTCTGGCGAAATCCCCCTAGGAAAGCAGTTGATGTCCTCGTTAAGTCGCCCCCTCATGTGCGATCGCGACACGTTTTGCGGGGCAAACAATTTTTCAAGCTTTCGAGTTTAAACGAAAAAAAAAACTTGAACTGAACGAACTTTTTCTTTTCACTGGATGAGTTGCTCGACACACTGCCTGGTGGACTTTCGGGCGGATAGTCAGGACTGTCGAGCCGATCATGGAAAAGGTGATCTGATGAGATAGTCCTGAAAGGAATGGCCATCAATTATGATGATCTGCCATTAAGTGGAAGATTTTCTTGTGGTATTTATATGGGCTCATGGACGTTTCGAAAGCCGATTATAATGGTGAACAGTATCATTCGTAGACTGTTCAATGGTCGCACTTCCCGAGCTGATTAGGGGTTGCCGCCGTCCGGGTCTTTTTTATCAGTGATAAACAAGTAGCCACAAATAGCTTGCAAAGTTTTCGGTCGAAAAAATGATGGGATATTTTATGTCTCGCCGGTCACTGACATACCGGCACGGTTATGGGCATTGCTCCAGCAGGTGACGGTTAACGTTGGCACTTGCTTTTTTCATTTTCTTTATCGAATCGAATATATGCCACGCGAAGAATGTGACCGCTGCACACTTTCGGAGAATAGTGCTATCAGATGGAAATGAAATATGGATAAGATCAGCAGTCGTCTTGAAGGCGAATCTGTCATTCAAGGGCAGTACCTTTCCTGATAACACTGATAACTTAAGAAGAAACGTAATGATCAATCGAACTTTCGCATTTTCTTGTCGACTATTTGTTCCTCGTCATCGGATCGAGATCGGATACCATGCAGATGCCGTGGACGTCTCACGTTCACTTCCTCATCCATGCCCTGATTTTCATGAGCTAAGGGTACGGTAGAGGATCGGTGAGAAATATGCACGATAGAAACGACAATTCGATTGTTGAGATACAATATGGGACAAGTTTCTAAGATTTGCTCGTTCAATCAGCCAATTGTGCTAATCTTGGACCGCTGAAGGTGCCGTTGTGGGGCGCCCACCTAAGAAGGTGCAGCAGCGCTCGCGAAGATTTTTTCTTTGCAATTTCCCTGTCCAGCCCCCTCTGCGACAGTACCCTTGCACTTGTGCAGCACTTGATTGCACAACTGGCTGAAAGTATGTGGAACCGCACTCTTCTGAAAATGTCCATTGATATTAGGACAGAGTACTCATAGGCATAGGCAAAGTACAATCATATGGTTCTCAATCATAATCATATCGACAACAAGAATAAATGACTCAGCCAGTCATCAAGACTGTTTTCCCTGTCTCAACTGAGAAATAAGTATTTGCTCCCTTAGCTGTCGGCAATGATTATCGATTGATGCATTTAGCATATTGGAGGCTGAGTTGAGTATGAATGGCAAATGCAGGTTTGTCATGAAATGCAGGTTTTGGTCTCGATGATGTATTTGGTGGGAGCGTAAAATGCGTTAGGACCCGAGTTTTCCTTTGGTCCTTTTGCAAACTTTTTCTTAAAGTTGGACAACATGATTGAAGTTAGAGTAATAGCATGAAAGTTGGTCGTTATGTAAGTAAAGAAAGGTTGTCAGTGGGAAATTGGGCTGAAGAAGCAGGAGATATGGGCAAAGTAGAGAGTTTGAGAATTGCCTCTGTAGGATCGAATGTAAGACCAGGACTGTTTATAAGGCGGAGGAAGAAGGAAAAATAGCAAAGGTACGTGTTGATGATTTGAATGCAAAGAACCGCTGATTAGAATGGTTTCAGTCATGGTGAGATTGAGATTGTTATTACTAATGACGGCGTGATCATTAGAATATTCGATTTTTCAAGAGGGAAAGATACATAGTGACATTTATATATTTGAATGATTCATTGTAGAAAAGTTAGAGTGTTCGTAACGAAGTATTTGATGCTAAACTTCCCAAATGGCTGGACTTCATGGAAGCTAATTGTACGGTTGAGTTGAGCATGGGATATTTCTGAAGGCAAAGTAACCGTATAAGGGTTAAGTGCATATATGGCTAATCGTATGGACAGCAAGTGCCTGAAAGTGATAGTCAAAATGTCTGTTTATCAGAGGTTGTGACTGTCACAGTCACCATCTATAGCTGGCTTTGTACTTTCAAAGAATATGTGATAAGACCTGCATAGCACCAATCAGACTGATTATTCAGAGGCCAGGAATCTGAGGAAAAAAGCCGCCTTCATTTCATTGCACGATTCCAAATTCTCCGAAAATCTCAGAAAAAGGTCGCTGCGACGAAATGATAAAGGTTCCCTCTGAACCAATTAAGAAGGAGAGGGAAGTGGGGAAAAATGAAATTGGGCCTCCAGGAAATCAGACTGTTTGTGAGTCGAAGACGGAAAGTTGGAAGTTCAAGTTTTCGAACTCGTTTTCCTTCTTCCACCTTACCAGAGCTTCACCTATAGAATGGCATTGCAATTTATTTAAAAGCAACTCACAGAGGTGAAGAGTTGGTCGAGGATTGATCGCTGTGATTTTTGATAGCAAATGAACGGCATTGACGTTCGATTCTTCTGCTGGATTTGTGGTTGCCGAGGAGACGTGCACTTAAACTACGCTTCAACTTCTTGAAATGGGATACGGTTTTTTCAGGAGGATTCAATTTGCGTCTCGACGCCAGCAGTGCTTTCACGCCGTCACCGACTTGTACTCGTTGCTTTGTCGTTACTGTTTCTTGACCTTCGGTTACGGTACCCAGTCTAGAATCATCTGTGTCCGCCAAGTTTGAAGATGAGTGTCGGTTGAAGAACGACACGACACCATCAGGGTTCCTTGACAAGCGGGCCGCGTTTGATGGTTTGAAGCTGACACTGCGGTGAAGAGCAGTTGAGCTGATGCGGTCGCCTTCTATGCAGCCATTGAGAAGCGCTGCTGAAGACGAGGATTTCGCCAGACGTGGCATTCAGCCGATGGAGGTGATGGGGTGATGCGTGGGAGAACCTCGATCACGGTTCCTCGACGAGATTTTCTTGAGTGATCAGACATGCCAGGAAAACGCCTGGCGTTCGCAGGCGCATTAGACACCCGTGAAGAACATTTCGCACGCCAATTCCAACTCATGTCTTAGCAACGGCGCGCAGAGCAAGTCTCGAGAAATCGAGATCATTGCCTGTTTTCGAGGAACATCAGAAACGACTTCACCGAGAAGATATGTGCCACCTCGGCGAACGTAGTGTTTCTGAATTCTCTCCAAAACTCTATTGTTATCTCAGGAGTGTAGGCGTTCATGATGGCAACAACTTCTTGCTGTGGAATTGAGCAGTCGCCGACGGCGCTACATTGACCATTGCGGTGCTCAATAGTAATCAAAACCGCTCAATACACGATCGGAGTCGCACCTAACTTGAAGGAATACAATATCGTTTTTGTAATAACGCAGTGCGCTCGGATCTAGAAGTGTTCTGCAGTAGGTGACTGGAGCTCCGTTGTGGGGTAGTCACTCCTGTATTGCAATTAGGCTTATGGTAACTCCGCAAAACTAGACCAATATAAAAAAAGACGGCCAAACGTTTGCTGTTTCGGTGGGAACTGAGCGAGTAAAGAGCGTCTGAGACCTTGGATTGTACTGTGATGTAGCAGATTGTAGTCATAAGCGGTTCACAACTGCGAACAGAAGAATTTGCAATTAATGATATGATAAGAAGGGCTCATATATCTAAAGAAGGTCCCATAAATCTTAAGACTCCAAAGTGCGAAAATAACTCTCAAAAAAGTTGCAATAATACCATAAATCTTCTGGGAGAACAAGAATAACATAATGGCAAAAGGAACGAGGAAAACGTCATCTGTAGGAGAACAGGTGGTCCTATGGAGAATGAAAGCCATGAGGCAGATAGGCCAGTTACTCATGGAGTAGTATTTTTTTTTTGAAAACGACACATGCCCTTGACTCTTCAATATTTGAGGTGGGACAGGAACGAATACATGGTCATAGACGAGAAGTGATGCAGTGAAGATCAACAGCTGCGGACCATGAATGCATCCTACGATGCTAGAAGATACATTGTTGGAAGCCCTTCTGGTCTCTGAAGAAACAGAAGAGGAAGGCAAATGAATGCGAAGTGCCATGAGTAAAAATGGAAGAGATTCTACAGAGACAAATCTCTTTGTGCTTGCATCCTTAGAATCTCGTCAGCAAAATTTTTGAGAAAGAAAGCCGGAGATGAAAGGCTTTTCAATAGCATCAAGTCCTTGGACTGAAATGGGTTGTGACAAGTGGAAAAGAGATGAGTAAAAAAGATCGCCCTTCGTTCGTACCATTAGTAGCGGAACGAAATTTTTCTATAAAAGGCCTTCTCATTTTTAGCATCTATTAAACCACCTTTTCTATTCACGAACTTCGTACTTTAAATTAAGCTCGATAACACAAAGTTCCTAAGCGTTTCTGTGGCCGACAACTTGTGCCCGGATTACAATGACTTTGACACTTGGGTAGGAGGGGGTACCAATATACAAGTCTGCTGCCTCGTCCATTCGACACGAATCTGGAAGCTTGGTTAGTCTACACTGTTTCGAATCCGCAGTGTGCAGCTCGGCGCTGCCCACTACCTGCATCCTTGCGATAGTAGCAATGATGGCTGTGGTCGTACCACTCGTAAGAATAAAACTATTCGAATGAATCTGCGCCCACCAACAGATGCGCCTTTTCTTGTCGGGTAAACACCGAAGAAGTTTCTTGAAATAAATCAGCACACCGTTAGAACGACCATGCCATATTAGGTGGTGGGAACTTGGGAATGCTACTCATTGCTTTGGCAGCACACACAGAAGCAAGCAAAAGTGTTAACACGATCATGTTAGTCCACAGCCGTAGCTGTTTTTCACTCTTTTTATCAGCAACAGTCATTGCTCGAGAAATGAAAAACAAAGGCAGCTCCCAACTTCCGTCATGGAAACAATTCGATGGGTATTACTCTCGGACAGAAACTCGAGGGTTATAGTCGATTATTATGCTCACCTTGGCAGAAGGAACGATGCTCGATGAAAACGAATTCGGAGTTTTCTCGTTGGTAGGAATCTACGTCTTCTGAAGGGTCTATTGGTCATTTGTAAGTAAAAGAGCCGTCCAGCATAGGGGTAGCTGGGACATAAGAGCCGGTCCTAACGCCCATTTACTAAAATAAGGTGTGTTTACCGGCTCTGTGGGGGGGGGATGACGTCATTCAGGCATCCCACGTTTGCTGTCAACTGCTTTGCAGTGATTGAAATCTCGAACAAACACTTCTCAGTGATCATAATCTCGTCTATTTTTAGAGTTTGTCAGTTTAAGAATAAAGCCCAATACTAAGTGATTTTCGCAGGTTTTCCCTTTCTCTTCGCTATTCCCCATTCAAATATTGCCCTCTAGTGTGTCTTAAACCCCAGACGGGGTCTAAACGGGCAGGAATTCCTAGATAAATAATTAAACAGACCTGAACACAATGTAGTCGTCAGTAGCGCAGCGCAGGTAGCATGGCATACGATATCAACAGAATGACTCAACCGTTGCGGCTGTGAGCATTGAGGTGTTAAGCCGATTTACAGAGGGACGGGCAGAGGAAATGAGGCAGTGGTGGTTCAAAAACGAGAAACTAACGGCACTGACTGTGAATCAGAAAACTAGTCATTTGAATGAAAAGGCTAAGATATGCAGACGTCAGCTTGTATAACGATGTTCAGTGATGATATTGCCGAGACCAGGAGAGTTGTGTTTCGAGATGATATATGTAGTTTTTCAATCATTCTTGGACGAGTTTTCAAGAGTGGGCCCGTGAACCAGTTGGTAAAGCAGCATTCGCGAGCACGAACATAATGACTCTGAAGATATGTGGAAAGCTGATAAAATTCAAATAAAAAGCGGTCCAATGAGGATGATGTTCGATCTACCGGTTTTTGAAGGTGTCGTGAAAACTCAACGACGGCTCGTATTTGGTCGCTTGTGGAGGATGAAAAGACGGAAGTTGCAAGAGACTTTTATGGGGTGAGTAGAGATATTTTTGCGCTCACTCCAGATGAGCAAGTTTGAAATACTGGATATGCAAGGAGCGTGTGAAGGAAAGCCCTTCAAATTGAAGTAGAATCGAAATAGGGAATTGAGAACTTGTTGACAAGCGACAGCCACAATGTTTACCTCAAAATGATAATTGAATAAAGTGTTTAGCCATGCGAAGTAATCAACTTCATATTGTCCGTTGTGTTACGAAAAGGGTAACAGGCTCGACAAGGTGCGCTGATTGAATCACCTTCACTGGGTCACAAGGATAAAAAATGTCGACGCAGTGAGTAAAGATGATAGTGTTCATCTTTGAGAGCAAAACGTGGAAATTCGCAGAAATTCTCGAATATACGCCGTTTCTTCAATCGCTCTCAGTTGCCTGTCAGTCATTTACGTACATCAGCTGAGTGCATTTATAATAACCATGCTTCACTGAAAATGATATCAGTTTCTGCGAGGACGGTAAGCACGTCCCTTTTGGGGAATACTAAACGGTAAAGAGCGTACTAACGCCTTCTGAGCCCTGGTTCCGCTTTCTTAAATTGTTCCTCCACATGACAATACCCAATGTAACCTTCTCAGGAGCAGTAGACTACAGGGAAGTATCTGATGTCTGCCAATGCATCGAAGGATTACTGGTCATCCAACAGAAATTCCAAATGGTTAGATGTATTAACCTGGAAAATGCAGCGTTACCATAAAGTTGAATTTTGGTTGAAGGCTATGAGAGGAGTAGAGCCAAGTATGTTGAGATGAATTGGATAAAACACTTTAGTTGTACAAGAGTTCGAAAAAGTGTACGGATGTGGGCAGAGGTTCTGGGCGCAATGCTGAGTGTACAGAGGCAACTGCCTAACCATGCGACTGCGAAGACCTACAGTCTGTCGCTTTTCAACGACATTGATAAGATAACTAACTAACCATTGCATAACAGCTCCGCCAAATATGCAGTATAGGAATCATATGCATCAAAAGTTTTCTTAAAATTTAAATTACAAAGAACTTTCCCAGATCTGGATACCCAATGATTCTTGAGAAATCTCGTTTTTTGATCACAATCATTTGCGAGAGGAACCCTTTTCAAGCAATAGTTTGCTCAGATTTGCTCAGAAATGTTTGATGCTTGAGAGGGTCTGAAACCATGTGATAAGACAACGAAAAATGCGTGAATGTTGGCTGAAAGCAGCAGGAGCTTCAAATTTCTGCAGCATGTCATTAAATCGTTATGGTAATTATGTGAATACAAAGCAGCGGCTGTAAGATTGTCGGAACACAGACACCGAAAGTAGCCAAAAAACGAGAGCCGCTTCGAGTTTTCTTTCGAAATTTGTTTGGCATGACTTTTATAGATGCAATGAAGAAGGAATTTCAGACCGCTCAGTATCCACTTGTACTAACAGGGAGGTACCTAAGAAACTTTTTGGGTGCCTAACTTTTACTGCGAGAGGAATGAGAGCAGTACTCCGGCGTTTATGTTATCGGTTATCACCTCATTTCCGTGGTGTTTGGAAAGTTTTGGATGGTGCTGCGTTCGGTGCACTCCACTGCTCTGCACTGAGGGTCAAGCAAACTTCTAGAAACCCCTGACAGGGAAGTCGTATTCGCTTCGCCTGAGGGTGAAAGACGGTGAATTAATTTCACCCCCTCTCCCTCTGTCGTCTCCCTTCAACCAAAACAATTAGAAAACGAGTAAGTATGCATTCACATGGGTTGCGTTGAAAACAACTTCAGGGAAGAGTGAACGGTTTAGGTCCGCACAGACTTCGTTTTGGAGGAGGTTTGTACCAGTGAGCCATTTTCCTCAATGTCACGCTTGACTCTGTTTGCACACCACCTTCAATGAATATTCAATCACCATGCCATTTTCAGTACAGTCTCGGCCATAGGCCAATGCGAGTCTAGCCATTATTGGAAATCGATAAACTAATCATTATCATCCTAATGGACGTCTTCAAGTCTGTTGGGATGGTACACAGGTTTTTAGCGAAAAAAAGAAAGTGGTTCTTGAGCTAATTTTGGTTGAGGATGGATATTCAAATTGATTTTACTGTTTTTTCTTTGTTCTTTTACAGGAAAAGCATTTTGCTCTTTCGGTTGCCGACTGGATGGTTCATACTCTGTCAACTTACAGTAGTGGCTTTGGCGCACAGGCACAGAATCCACTTTGATATCCCCTGTGCTCATCCTACATAGGTGGGTTGACGCTCACGTCTCCTACTCTTGCTCCAACATAGTCTCTGTTCATTCAGCCAAGTTTCTCCCTATATCTGACCTGTTTTAGGACTGACCTATTGTATGACTCACAAGAATAGCGAGTTATGGGGAACAGACGGGATTTGAACCTGCAGTTGCGTTTTTTGGGTCTCGTGCTTTTTGCACCGTACATTATCTAAACCCCGCTTGCTCTCGCATTCCTAATGGCTTTTTAGCTTTAGCCTTATCAACCCTTCGGAGAATAACGTGATGGTCAGTCGATATTGCGCAATATATGTATGTGAGCGCTGATAAGCTTCAACTAAGTACCCATTAAAAGTGTGAGGGCCAACGGGTTCTTAGTAGTGGAGAGGCTAAAAAGCATAGATTCGAAGAACATCAGGACCGGTTCTTATCCAGCAGGAGACCAAGGATTTCGGTACTACTCACTTTTCGCGTACCAGGGCAAAAAACAGTAGTTAATAACAGAAAACATAATCTCAAAGCAGAGTTATGAATTTTGCTGATAACTCCCCCCCCCCCCCCCCATATGTCGAATTTTGCTCGGACAGCATCCAATGGTTGCCTATTAACCGCAGCTACACGGTAGGAAGCCAGATCTTTAGTATAAACTCAACAACTTATTTTGAATCAGAGTTATTATTGTTGTCAGGCATATTGAGTGTTAACACCCTAACGTTCCCATTTATTGGTATTAGTCAGGGATTAACATCGTTTGGGAAGTGGGCCTATTACGTCAACAATGCCAAAAAATGATCCACATCCACAGGTTTTTAAAACAGACTTACTTGAATGACTTGTCGTCCGATGACGCCACGGATGGCAAATCTTCAGTTGATCCAGCTACTGTGAATCGATTTCGTCTAAATATATAGGATAATACAGCAATGATGAGTAATCTATTAAACGAAGAGGAGAAATGTGAAGAGCCTGATGGGACAATGAATGGAAGCAGATTTTCTCTAACAATAAATTCAGGGTACTTCAACTGTAATAGACGTGAAAGCAGCACGCTTTTAGCATGAGCTGGGATCCTAGAAGGTGTGAAAAATGAGGGTTGTACGAGATTAACTTTGCGGAAATGGTATGGGAGGAATATTTGGACGAAATTTCTGTCTAGTCGGCTGCCTGAAGAGCTGGCTACAATTAGCCCCAGATTGCCTTCCACTGTCGTCATGAGTCACGACCAGCATGTGCTCTATTGTGAATGGAGCAGCATCTACAGTGCCATTGAAACACGTTCGACCTTCGTGAGGACATCGACGACGAGGATATTGAGCCCTCATTGCGCCCTACCAAGGCCGTTTTTTTGACCAAACAGCGCCCCACATGGCATACCTGAGGACTGCAGGTTCGCCCTAGTTGAAAATCTCGGAATTCATTTTTCTATGAACTGCGCCTTTAGGAGCTCATCTCATCCATAATTCCCAGTTATTGGCCCCATAGGATCCTCATGTGGATAGGCCTAATAAATCGCTATCTTGATAATAATACAAACTTCTGCTTTCCCAGTATTACCAAGCCGTATATGTGCCTTTTGGGTCTTTTGTGGTTATCATGATTTCTGTGAAGGACCTGGCGGTTCTCTCGATTTTACTTGAAAAATGCCTGATGCGCTCCTATTCGATCTACCCTGCCGAACTATGACAGTTCTGACCTTGAAGTAATCTACTGTTTTTATGAACAGAACATCTCCCCGGAAAATCCATGACACCATGGGTATGAAGATCGGTCACCGAAAACAGCTTAATCTCCACTCTGACCTGTTTTTCATTGTGGTGAACCAGTTACGTAGTGATAGCCGCGATTTAGTTGGAGTGAGCTGTGGAGTGAGCTGTGGTGATGGCAAGATCTGAAACGGGGTAATTTAGTCGAAAATGTAAATCTATTCTGGGTAAATGACTTAGCTCAGTTTCTTTTCCATTAGTTATCAGAAAAAAAAGAATTGATAACTAAACAGTGCAAATAATAGTTAGAAAATTCAATGTATGAGAGATAAAACTGTGTTGGAATATGCACTGACTGATTTGTGCTTTGATATGATATTTTTCAAGATCTAGCGAATCAAAGTATTACTTTTAGAAATTATTTCCACCAATCTTACCAAATTTCCATTCGGGTCGAGTAGTTTTATGGTATCATCAAAAGATATTGAACGAGGAAGTTTCCTGAATGAAAGTTATTGGCAAAGTGGTACTTCTTCTTAGGGACTCTTGTCGGATACTTGTCATAAATGAATTTCTAGGAATGACTCTCGATAGTTCTGGTTCTGGTTGTTGAGCTGTGATTCTTTTGCTGAGGACTTTGCTTTTGTCAGGGATAATATAGAGAATGAATATTGATGGATACAAAGAGAATGGAAGCACAAAAATATTTGGGGACCTTTTGGTTAAACGAAACTATGAAAATTAAATGCCGCTCCTCTTCCAAAGTGTTCCTTACAGAATGCATTGTTCGGTGGGGAGAGGAGGGTCAGCTTTGCGATGATCAGTAATACCCACTCAGGGATGAATTCTGAACCACATCGTTCCATTTTTACTTGGAACTGTGGGGTACAGCCAGTTCGTACGTCGCCTGACGGCCCTCTGCAACGTTTTGAGTAGGAAAAGTTGTTCTTTGAAAGTGCCTGAAAGCAGGGTAACTGAACTCGGAAAAAGGCTATCACTTGACGTACTGGCCAGCACTGGGCAATGCTAACAACTTCCGATCACCACAAAGCTATTGAGTTTTGTTATTTTGCCGAAGTGAACGGCGAAATCGGAATAGTTTTACGATTTTGTTTTTCAACTAGAAGACGAAGAATCCAACTGGTAATGAGTTACGAGTTTGAACTGTTCCCCCATTGCTCGCTAAAGAAGGTCAAGGTGATCTCGGAAAACTTTTTCAATACATTCTTTATTGATGGCCTAGCACAGTGGTAAGCATTTTGATCGGAGACTCGGGAAAAAGGTTCTGGTCTCAAAGGCATGCGATCTCACCTGCGATTAGTGTCGATAAATGTGAGCATTGTAAGCCTGCACTGGAACCAGTTTGATGATGTTCTGAAATCAGCGAAATGCCAATCTAGTCAATCTAGATGTCTTCAAAACTCGGCAATTAAATGGATTCCTGTAGAGATACAACAACGTGATGTAGAAGTGCTGTTAAGTACTGGGACATCAAAGTCAAATCTTTAAGAAAAGGACAATTAATTTTGTTCTTTTGATATGCAGAGAAGGCAGAGCTCTGAGAATATCACGGAGTTCATCTGGGAATCGGACTGGACAACAACTTAGTACAAGATATACAGATATACAGATATACGAATCATTGCACTGACTAAATAAAAAGGTAGAGGATGAAGTCCCTGGCGCTAGGCGTTCGTTTGGCCGTTTTTGGGTGAGCTCACTTACTGAAATTTGCTTGATCTATTTCAGTAGGAATTAGGATCGTTTCTCGAGATCTGGGTCATTTTCCAAATAGAAGTCTGAAAATTCTTTCATTTTTTTCCTACGAAGCGATGAATTTGACTTACGTTCACAGTTGAAATAGATTTTGATTCAATTTCGGTCTCGGCCACTTCTCGTTGCTTAGGCCAATTGACAATTTGGTTTTTTTGGTTTTCTCAAATAATAGTGCTGTACTTCACCATGAATGTCTCATTTGATCTGTCAAGGTCTGAAGCCGGGATTTGCCAGATAAAGATACTCTTTCCCTTAGGTGAGAAAAAGGAGCAAAAGTAGTGGGATGCCTAAGCGGAACACTTTGCGCAAGTGGAAGTGTGCTGCTAACACAACGGCGATGGTGAGCGATGATAGTATGGTCCCGTTTTTGATAGCACAATAATGTTCCGGTTTTTAGGTAGGTGAAACCAAGTAGCTTTTTGTTCAAGCAATGAAGTAAGATCATTACGACAGATAGCCCAAAGATAGAATTACTAGTCGGGGTCTTGTTTCCGGTCGAGAGTGTGATATGATCGGCATGGTTGTGTGGAGTGCAAACAACTCGCTAATTGGGTGCCTAAAAGGCAGCTGGTGATGAATAAGGGGCCCGTCGAGTTTGAAGAGGGCAGAAGGGGAAGCTTTTAGTAACAGCTTTGAAAGCTCACTCAGAAGCTTTCGCCCTGTAATTAATTGGATTCTATAGCGCTCCTTTCTACCCAACTACTTCCTACCGATAATCTTTCATGAAGTATAATGAAGCGACCGCCACGACTCTGAATTGGAGTCAAATAAGAAAGACATTCAGAAAAAGCTCCTATCCCAGCGGCGAGTTGATCGATATACATGCTTGCTTCTAGAAGAAAAACTGGGCTATCAAGTGGTATCTAATTGAACTTGGAGCAAGATATAGATAGCAAGAATGAGCTGGGCTTCAGCCAAATCGAAGGCATTCCGCAAGTGTTGCTTTTTCCATTCGCGTTTTAATTGCAACGCAAACATTCTTTTCAGCGATTTCTTTGTAAGCACTTTTCTCAAATCGGGAAATTGCAAATGGTTCCATGAAACGAGAAAATTGACGTGACGCCGGGAGGGATAGACCTGGACTTTATAGCATTGAACTGGGATAGTATAGATAATTTAGAATGCACCATTGCCTATAAGAAAGTCACGGTCTCTATCGTTCGTAACTTTTCCCGTGTGATTCATCTCTTGATCATTCTCCCATTTCCTGAGCTGTCATAACGCTCCGATAACTACTCAATGGCTCTCATTCTCCCACTTCTAAACACTACAGTTGTAGACGTTCGACAATGGGGTAGAGGCAGTTGACGCCTCTACACCGTGTACGACCCTTTAAGAAATCGAGTCAACCTTCACCAGACGGTGGAGTGGGCTGGCATATGGGAACCGGAGGATCCCTTGGGCTATCGGAAAAATTCTTGAAGACCAGACTGATATGTTGAGCTCGAGAGAAAAGTTTATCTAAAAAGAACCTGTTCCATGAGATGACTGTAACTTCCTTTTGGAAGTTTTAAGAACGCGTGGCGTCACCACATGAAAAATGAAGAGATAGAAACTAGTTCTGCCGAACTTCACAAAGTAACCCTTGCAAGAACTGTTGCGGTAAGGAATATTAGGAACTGTTTCGAAACTTCGAATACGCTTCAATCAAACAATCCAATCCGCATTTACACTTTAAACACTTAATAATGCAGTTGATTTTGATAAAAAGCAGCAGGCAGCCTTTTATCTCAGAAAATCATAATTTTGTTCAAATCATTCAGAAAATGTATAAGATCTAAATTATGAAATGAAATCCAGTGGTCAATGCAATGTGGACGACTCAGGAGGCTAACAGGGCGTTATCTCCGTAGAGATCAAACCAAGATGGCAATCGTTACCGGCTAAGGCATCTACGTTCGGTAATCGCTGGTAGGAAGGAGCAGCGCCTGGCGAAGGGACAGAGGATGGACTGTGGATTTGTACCGCCCACAAGTTTACAGTAGTCTGAGTTTCAGTAACTACGAGACATCGGGGACATTAGAATATTAACTGCTGGCCTACTGCTGTCAATCTGGTTTCCAACACGCACCAAATCTCTGAACAGTCATTCGCAATTCACAGTAAGCAGTAACCATCTGGCTATCGCAGAAACTTGGGAATACTCTGAAAGGTCCCTCGGTGCAACCAAGATAGAGATATCTGTGGATACGCCTGCCTTAGCTAAGCAGGTGTTGGAGAAGTTTCAAGAAGAGCGTGGACTCTGTTATCTAGTCTATCTACGCTCGTAGAGGGTCTCCAGCCACCAACAGGACCAGTTCCTTAGTGAGCACAATGTTCCAGAACACTTGATCTCTCTGGTCAAAGATATTTGCAGTAGTAGGTCCAACACGGTCATGCGCATTTCTCACGGCTTAACAGAAGCAACAAACGCCACGGATGGTGCACACCAAAAAGCAGCTCTCAGCTTCCTCTTTCGGCTATAAACGATTGTCATCACAAAAGAACTCCTCAATGGTCTTTGTTGATCGACATTGACGACATCGCTGTGACAGAAGAGAGAAGATATGAAGTTCAGAACGAGCTGCAGGAATGGCAAAACGTGCTGACGGAGAGTGGACTCCGGCTGGATAGGAGGAAAAACAAAATTCTCAGCTCTAAGTAGTCTGCAGAGCCAATTCTGGGTTCCTTGTAGATGTATCAAAAGAGATCAAGATTGACACTACCTGTGAAGTGATCTGGCAGACGACGATAGCATGGATCAGGTCGCGGAGACCTGAATGCTACATGGGTATCCTTCGTGACCGACGCTGAGGCCCACGATGCTCTAAGGCAGCGAAGATGAGCTTCAGTCAAGATTTATGAGAGGCAACTTCATTGCATTTCCTTCACTGAAGAAAAGATAATGTGATGGGTCGGGGGTAGGGCGCGACTGAACGAGGTTGGAAGCGAAGCCATCAAGACGGCCATGCAAATAGCCTTGGCCCAAGAAATCACTACAAGGAATCGAGTAATGAGGAATCACTTCAGAGTAGGTGGGGGAGATGGGAACCAGAAGGACCTCGACGAAGTCAAAATGACAGCGGAAGATAAGACGAAGAGGGGTAGAAGAAGAATGGTAGCCTTCCTGACTGAGGCATAACTGTGATTTCGATCGCTTCCGACTGCTCCCCTTTGCAATTTTAGAAATCATGGATTAGAAAGAACTGATATTTGCTGTTGATATGATGGTAGAGGCTATCATAACATGTACAAAGGACAAAATCTCGAGTACCTCGAAAGGCTTTCAGTTTTCAACCGCTGTGACTCTGTTGAGGAGTAAATCAAAATTGACATGAATCTCCTAGATTTCCTGAATTTGAGCAATCAGAGGACTGAAAGGAAGGGGTTCGAATTCCGAACGCAACCAACCCGAGATGTGAGTGGCGTCCCTGTTTCTCATTTGATGGAACTGGGGTTCTTCTTGACGTTTTTGGGATCGGAATGCAACGCTTGCCGATTTCTCAACCATAAGTAATACCTGCAGTTGGCAACTTTTTGCTACACCTCCTTAGCACGTTCTGCTCTACAGTCAGGCTAGACAAATAATTCATCGTAGTTGTTGTGTTCCTCGTAATTGTATCACCGATTACTGCTCTGTGTAATGAATGGGTCAAATTTTAAAATGGATCAGCAGGTTCACATTCTTGCTCAAATTTACTGCGGAGCAAAGTAAATATAAGAGCAGTTCTGGCGGAGGAAATGATTCACATACACTGTCAACTGCGAATTGCATCACGTAGAATGAGCGATGAGATTGGGCGAATTTTTCTTTTCTGGTGTTACGGAGCACTATACATAACTGTGTCAACAGTGTAACAGCAAAAATCAGCCAGGAATTCAAAACCATGTTGAAATCAACGAGCTGATCTGTTGCCTTACAAATTTTCGTAGTTCTAGACCCGGTTTGCTTGATAGGGTTAAATATATAGATAGGTACCCGATTGGAACGGTTGTGATCCGTAGGTTCTACCACTGCTGACGCTCGTCTACTCTTTTTTATCAAATTAAAGGCACGGTTCGCGATCAATTTGCGGTAGTGCTGTCTATGACCTGAAAAAGAACTTTGGCTCTTCGTTGGTCGATATTCGTCGATGTTACGGTGATATACGACATGTTACCGTAAAAACCTCGAATTCGCGAACCCAGCCCGTCAGTTGAGCGAAGTTGGCGATCTTTGAAATTTTATCCTGACTTCGTCGTCAGCCGTCATATGCGGGCTGTTAAAGGAAAAACCACCCTGCACCGAACCTACCCAATCTGCATCTAATCTGATTCGAGGGGTTGGGAAAATAACGGCTGGGGCCATAGTCACTTTTGGAAAAAGATTTATAGATTGCATGTTCTAGGGTCAGCTTGTGTGAAATCAGGGTTCTGGATTCCGAAAGAAAGATATCATCCCAGGTTTAGCCTCATTTCAAGCCAAGATCTTTATGCGTAGCCAAACTGCGATGCATCCAATCCTAGTAGACATGGATATTTTCTAGGTTTCCTGCGAAACTTGTGCCCTTTGTATGGATGATGAAGGAAGATGAATTACTGCACGGATATTCCTCTATCTCAGTAGACAACTGAACCACATTGAGTGAAGCATCAATCAAAGAAAAACTCAAACAGAGTGTACTGGTAATGGAGGAACCTGCGTGCAGGACAGAGAACGTCTCCTCTGAACGTCCGAGCAATGTACGGTTGTTGTTAATTGCTCATCACTGAGTCGCCCAATTCCCTTTTCAAACGTTGCAATGCATATTCAAGGATGTATAGAACGCGTCAGCCTGTTTTCGATGAAAAGACGAGTTGGAGAATAACGTAAGATTCGTCTCACTGTGGAGACTGAATTGTTCTTCCACTTACGTCTAGACTAAGGGATGAAATGTTTGTGAAGGGTCTACACGCTGGTCTGAGGAAATGAATTGAATGAATGGCGCATTGCACAACGTCTCGTTCAATGGGTATTTCAGCAAAAGTTCGGTTCACAAGAATTCGAACAACCATATGTCACAAATATGTTCAGCGATGAGATTTCAGCTGTTTTGAGACTGCTGCGAACATTCAGCAGCGTGAGCTCCACTATAAGTGCGAGATAGGTGGAGATGGCTCACTCACACAGTCAAGCTCTAATAGGGTTTAGATAAACTGTCACCTCAAGTATGCTATGTGGGGCGCCGCCCAGTTAAAAAACGGCCTAGGACGCATCAAGGGCTGAAGGACCAGCTACCACACCTAGATGCGAACGTATTTGACGTAGTCGTAGGGGCTGCATCTTTTGCAAAGGAGCACACATTATGAAATTCCAAACGGGAAAACGTGGCCCATGTGACCCATAGCACCACGGGGGAGTTTCAGGCAATTAGGCTTACTATAGCCACGCTCTATGAAAATGCACAGACTGAAGTCTCCTCCGAATACGAATGCCCCTTCCTTCCGAAGGCCTCTTTCCTGAATTTTAAGTGTTTTTTTGCTTTCATCACCAACGATGCTTTATTCTCATCAACCCTTCCGCTTCTTGTGAGGAAAGGATACCTATGAGTAGGCGTGAACTATGTCCTTAAATTTGAACTCTAGATCTGTTTAATCATCGTGAGATTCGAAATGAGAGGCAAGCTTCCGATGAAAGCCAATAAAGCTGAACGAAAGACCAAGTGTCTAGCATCAACGATTCAATGACTGTCATAAAATTTCGGAATGCAAAGCATACAGACGGAACCGCTGAGAGAAAATGGTGCTACAAGCAGAAATCTTGTTCCACAAGAAGTTGCAATTGCATCTTGAAAAAGTAAGCACTAGTTATACTTCTCCAACTTGAGTTCTCGAGAGACGGACGAGTCGTTCAATTGGCTCATAAAGGATAAATCCGTTGAGGTCCTGAGAATAGCGAGTCAAACCGTTGATAAAAATTTTTGGAAGTTCAAATATAGTGCTGTAATGTAGGAAGTTATGTTATGTAGTCACAATGACAAGCGACAGCTTTCACATATGAAAGAGCTGTAAATGTGATGAGACGCTAAAAAGTTAGATCTACGGTTGGTGTTTTACGGAGGCGGAAAAAAACAAAAATCTTCAGAGAATTGAAAATGAATCAATGTCGACTACGAACAATAAACAAGAATCTCTTGACGATTAGTCTATTAGGGGTTGTTACTGAAGATTTGCGTTTGAAAGATGGAATAGGTGTTATTCGAAGTCTCGATTTTGATGAGTTTGGTTTTTAAGTATGCCCTCCTCCTACTCCTACATATTCAGAATCGTAGTGGCGAGTTGAATGTGTAAATGGCTTTCACAATGACTTGCGATCGCCAGCCGATGTACAAGTCAGTTCGAATTTGTCAGTTCGATTCGAACCACGAACCTTGCGTGTGTGATAGTACGTCACTTTCCACTACACCTCCTCCGTCATATAGTTCTACTTAATGTATTAGTATTATTCTGAAACATGTGCTGCGCTTTCAGAATCTGATTTTAATGTATCCATTTGACTGATTTAGAATATGATAAGGCATTCAATGAGAAATTCTAACAAAAAAAAAAGATTTTTGAATTTGCGAAGACATTTGTTAGGAAGATCTCGAATCATAAACAAACAAAAAATCACAAACAATGAGTAAAAGAATAAGAAACATGAAAAAACACCCTAGTTTTCAGCTTATAGTGGTTAAATTCGAGACGAATAACTTCTTCATCCATGTTTTCAAATAAAAATATCTTCCATGGCCCTCATTCCAGAAAACATGGTTTTGAAGGTTATTCACGTGTTAGAAGTCATATATGATCAGAATGCCAAGTAAACAACCACAAAATCAAACAATTTAATAAAATTAGAGACTAATCTGTGCACGAGCGTAATAGGAACGTTTTCTATGGTGATTTTTAGACTGCGCTCTGACCTTGACCGACCTATCCGTTCTGTTTTCCAATCAATCCCCAGAATACTACTTTTGCTCGTTCCTAAAATAATTTCTTCTTTTTGGAATTCATCATTTCGTCCCCAATCAGTAAATTGCGGATGCGTTTTTGTTGCGTCCGCATGTTGCAAAAGTCGGAAGTTGTAGAGCTACGCGGTGCCGGTGCCCGTCACGCGGAAGATACGTCAATGTTTCTCTCAATGCGTCCGGCGCAGGCTGAACTGTAGGAAAACAGAAAGGAAATGTAGCTCAACTTGTACTTTTCGGAATCAGCCAGCACCCTACAGTATGAAGAAATTTCTGTGGAGCAGTCAAAGACATGATGCATGCTGCGAGGAGCCCAAACGCTCAGCCACCACTCCTTGATAGAGAAGTGAGTACAATTGTGATTTGTGTATCATAAATAGGAAATTATTGAGAATACTAGAGAAAGGGGATCACTATAGAAAATACCGTTTGGTAGGGGTTATGGGCCGTTCGTCGAGAAAAAAATGACCACCTATTCGGTCTCATGGAATGACTCAATGTTTGCGAGAGGCAGTTGCAGCTGCGCCAGCGCATCCTCTCAGGAAATCGGAAACCGCTCCTCGGTGGAATTTGCTCGGCTTGTTTCCGAAATCTCTTGTTATCGAAAAGTCGGGAGACAGCGGTTCACCCATTGTTAAGGCCCTTTGGGCATATAGCTTAAGCGATAATGCTGATCAGGACTAAAGAGTAAACCTCTAATTTGTAGAATGAATTTGTGAATAAATATCTTAAGATCGCTTCTATTGTGAAGGGGGTGAAATGTGTGGCGCATCCGAAAACGGAATAGAAGAAGTGCGCTTGTTCACCCTCCATGAAAGCGACAAGGTGGTGGTTCTACCCTCAAGCCAGACGTTTTTGAGTCAATATATAGCCAGGGGATTTGAAGGCAAACACATTTCGTAGGCAATTCTCGGCAACAACAGAGGCCTTGGCCATTAAATGAGAAAAACATGAATAAAAGAAACAACGATGGGAAGAAAGCCTTCGAAAAGCCGGTACTTCCTTTCCGGACTGCATTCAATAGCGAGGGTTCAAACCGAAAGGTTCAACGATTGTAAACAATGAGCTAGGACAGAAACCGTTGGAACATAGTCTTCGGGACCTGTCCTCGACCGGATTTCTCACGTTCCCAGATGGGCGGAGAACTTTTCAAGAGCGAAAGGATAGCCGCGAGAGCAGTGAAAAAGAACAAAGTGTGAACAAATGAAGAAAAATTGAAAGTGAAAGAAAAATGGTCAGCCAGGCCATGCCGTTCCGATTCGTAAGTTTGTTACAGTAGTTGGAAGTGGATGACTCGTGTAACCCTAGCCGGTGCTGGCAACAACATGGCAAAAACAGAGACGAAAGTAGCGGTCTCGTGAAAGTCTCCTGACGTCAGAGGCGCAGAGCCTCATTTAGTGGATGTTTTGCTGCCTCCCGTGGATGGAATGCGGCAAATTGAGCGGCTTTCTTCTTCACGAATGAGTTATCGCCCCCACAATCAGTTGCTATGTGAAAAAAATGAGCCTTTTTGTGGGCGGGATAGAATAACTCTCGTCGCCGATTACCAGCTATTTGCTTGGGAGTGCTAATGAAAACATTTTTCTAATAAAAACTTCCTACTGCTCGAGTTCACGTGGATGAATGGAGAGCAATTTTTCGAGGTCCTACTTTTCCTGAAGAGGTCCGAATGAAAGTTCGGTCAAAAACAAATTCTCATCATTTTTGGCAGCTTCTTTTTTCCTGGTTGGAGCCTACGGATCCTAGAGGGGTGCGCATAATCAATGCTAATGCTATCTCCGCAGAGTATGCGAAACTTTGTGATTGTGTTACTCTAAATAAATCCTTTCCAGTACCTTAGAGTATCATTTTGTTGGGTTTTCTGCTGGGTTGGGTTAAATTATATGTTCAACTTTGAAAAAATTCTCCTTTGAAGTTATTATTTAAAAAAAAAACGAAAAAATGTAACCCAACGTGAGTAATCTTGAATTTGCGTTCTCGCATGAATTTGGATAATGGGCTGAAAATTTTACTAGTGACTTGGCTCACTTCGCTTTTTAATCATACTAGCTCTTCAGTGTTAAGAAGGGCAAGCAGAACTTCTCGAATGTTCCCTGCATCATTGTTCGGCCTCTATAGGTCAACGCAACCTCTATAGATTCTTCTGGCCTAATGATGACCCTGAAACCAGGTCCCCCATTTCTATTCATATTTGCCGTGTATCACACATAGGGCTAGGTGGCTCACGAAATAGGTGCAGGTGGAAGTCCTGAATGTCACACGCGATCAGTGACTGGTTACACCAAAATGGGTGGAAGAATCGAAGTATTAGTGCACATATTTACTTGTCAATAGAGTTCTGAGAAAGGGATGAGAAGGAGCGGTAATTAATTGAAAATTTGAGTGAAAAGAGCGCTTTCTCATAAGGCGACGTAAAAATGATATAATCAAAGGAAACACACGGTTGACGGTTGCTAAATGTTGAATTGGTGAAGGGAGTTTGTAGCGGCACACCACAGACTTTCTGGAGTGGAAAAAAAGGAGACACTGTGTTATGACACACAAAACATACATGCACCAGACTACAAAAATCTGAGAGACCTAAAAAAATGAATGAAGCTCAAAACATCAAGAAAACAAGTAAGAAGAAGAAAGGTTTAATCTTTGGTCGAGGCAGCGCCTCATGTCTAACAGAGAGCTAAAAGTGTATGAGAGCTGAGAGAAGGAGAGATGGCCATTTCAAAGCGATCGAAAGAATTAGCGCCCTAACGCTTCCATCAAATAGCAGCTGTGTTTGTATTGCTTTGCAAAACGAGGATATCACAAGAATCGCTTGCTGCGGCATTGATTTCCTGGTGTTCCCTTTTTGGAACGATTGATTGGAGATAGCTTGGGGTAGGTGCGCTAGCGTTGGGACTTGACTTGACTTGGGACTTTTTGCTGCTTTTGGGGATTACGAGATGATCAGAACTTATCGTCAGCAGCTAAGCTTCAGTTGGCTAGATCAATTGACCATAGTTTATGATGATTGATCCCGCTAGTCTGAGGTGAGACCGACACCTGTCTCGGCCTCACGTGACTGCCTCTAAAAGCCGGAAATCTGTGGAGGTAGCAATTCCCTAAGAACCACTGAGGCAGCATAGTGTATGCACGAGGTGGCCTAAATGGGTGTGTAAACAACAATAGTCGAAGAAAAAAGCAAGATACAGAAATGTTTGTTGGATAAGGATGAGTGCTAGTAAGCTCAGACAGATAAAGGGGAGCGAACTTTACATCTGATAAACAACGAATTTGAGAAAGTGCGGATTGACAGAGTCGACGGAATTTTTAGCAAGTGAAAAGCGGCTCATTGCCCAGAAAACAGCTCAATCTTGCATCAGGCGCTAGAAAGTGCGTTGTGTAAAGCAGGGGTCTGGTTATTATTACCAGCTTGCGGAGATCCTACATACGTCAGTGCGTCAGGTTTTCCCTTTGACAAGACTTCTTTTCACTACCAATTACCTAGAGGGATCGAGCCAAACAAAGTCTCTGATTGACAAAAGTAAAGTCATAGATATGTTCCACTAAGAGTTTACTATTACAATACAAAAAAAACAAAAACAATACATGATCAATCGGAGGCAAAGAAGGGGCTTATGC
>UZAF01016317.1:70725-89572 GCA_900617895.1 Haemonchus placei | reverse complement strand
ATGCCGTTCATCGTCGTCTTTGGGGTTGGGTGAAAGCAGAAGGCAACAGATCCCAGTCTCAATGTACAGTTTTGATAATAAATTTGTGCTAAAGCCTTTAATGAAATCGGTTTGCTCTATTGGCTTTCTATTCGTTTTCTGCGATGTGATTTCTGTGTAATCATAATTTTGGCCCACCCTGTAGAATGTTTTTAAACAGAGTTATCACTTTTTAGTGCAAACCTCCTTAACTTCGGGGAGATCATCTTATTTCTCCTATAACCCCTAACCTTTTCCCGCATTCTAGATCGTATTTGGGCTGAGTTATATATAAAGGATAAGTGTTAGAGTCGTGGGCGTTAATTAACCCTAACCCCATCTGAAGGACACGCCCCGCATTCAACTTCCATTCAGAACGTAGTGGCGTAATGAATGCGTATATGGTCTAAACAATTATTTACGGTTGCCAGCCGCTGTACAAGTAGCGCTTTCATCCTCCCAGACAAGTGCGGCACCAATTAATCGATCCCGGAGGGGTGAAAGGCTTGGTTTGCCTTGGTGGATATCAATCAGGTAGCCGAATCCGTGACAAGTGTGTGTGTGTGTGATAGCGCCGCTGCGCCACTTGTCACTACACCACCTTCGCCCGTAGAGTTACTATGTTTTTTAAAAAAGCCTTCATCTGAACGTAAGTCCCACTAATTGTGGTGTTGGAGGGGGNGGGGGGGGGGGGGGGTGGGGGAGAACTGCGAGAACTCGCTTTTTTCTCTAGCTTTTTTTTTTCTCTGGCCTTCTTGCCTTCGTGTTATGAACTTATATGAAAAGTATTGTCCACTGCGATGAGACTCCTTCATTTCATGTTGACCCATCCCTCACGTTTGCCCATTTTTTCCCGACGTCTCTGTTTTGAGACGAAATTATAAAGTCGGGGCGGAGCTCCGGTAGGTACAGAGATGTGCTCTGTTGTTACTACCCTATGCTAACTCCGGGCTGTCCTCCTTCTTGTGTCAAACAGCATTTCCCAAGAAATTTTGAATTGAAGGGAGTGGCATTCGATAAGATGATTAAGTACGTGCAATGATAATGATGATAAGAAATCGGCTAGCGCCAGATTTCCCTCCTTCTTATAACAGAGTGGTACTAATGGGCTGACCCGCCACTGCTTCTTTAGAGTAAATGGTGCTTCACGGACACAAAATTTGGCAAAGGACCAATGGGGCAGTGTCGGTGTATTAATATGTGCCGATGTTTATGCCTATGATTGAAAGTCTCGATTACATGCTCTTTATCTCAAAGACATGTTGTCCCGATGATGGCTTAACTGACTGACAATATGGTAAGGAAAATATGTTGTGCTCTACATTCCAAACTTGATCCTTCTCCCACACTTGTTTCTTACGGTGATATTGAACTCTCGTGACAGACAAACATGTGCGACGCGCGTTATATGTAACCAGTTGGGCTATGTTTGCTGACGCGTGCATTATATGTCGACGACCGCTTGTCTATGATGGAGTCATCAGCGGAATGTTGGATTATTAGAATAAGATAGCTCTCTCTAGATTCGAACGCAGAATTGCTGAGAGCATCACGCTCGATATGTTTCATTTGAGCAGAACTATTAGTGGTTGATCATAGCTCCGTACACCTCAAAGCAGACCCTTTCCACTAATATTGACCACCCTTCTTTTAACTGCTCCTAACCATTTTCTTCGCATTCTAGAAAGTTTTTGAAGGGTTGGATTTTTGGTTATAGCCCGCTTTCCTGTGCCAGCTCCGCCCGCTTCGAGGATTTGACCACATTCGTTCCCTTACCTCTTAACACTTTTTTCCCGCGTTCTAGAACGTTTCTGAACAGAGTTATAAAAATTTGATCCAAGCCCCGCCCACCTCAGTGCCAACTCCGCCTACTTCGAGGATTTGACCACATTTGTTCCTTAACCTCTAACCACTTTCTCCCCGTATTCTAAAACCTTTCCGAACGAAGTCACACTCGTTTTTGAAAATAGCTTTCACCTCAACGTACGCCCCGCCCATCGTGGGCGGGGCTTCGCCACGCTTACGCAGCCCAGCACGCTTGAGGCCTTGCTCACTCTTTTTGTTTTTTCCTGGCCTCGACGCCTTCGCTGAATCGAGTTATGAATCTCAGTGGGAAGCACCGCCCACTGCGAGATCGCACAGCCCACCGACGCTAAGTTTCCTCTATTTTATTTGTTGACCCATCCCTCACCTTTGCACATTTTCCCGGCGTCTGGACTGTTATGGGACCAGGTATTAGGTGTGTGCATTAATTTCCGCCGCCGAATTCCAAGGGCTGCTGCGCGAACCATGTTAGAGGTTTACCAGTGAAACCTGTCATGTTCTGTAAGGTTGGGTATTGGCTACCTACTTAAGGGCAGACAGCTCAGTTTTACCCCCAAAATCCTGTTGCTCTCAGACTGATTGGTCATGAAACGTGATGAACCGTTTCCCCGGGGGGCCCTTCCTGTGCTGTTTGATTTCAAGAAAACTGGCATTGAAGCCCACCGGATGCTTATCTGAACGAACCTGCTGAGATGGTTTCTCTACACTCGAGAGCTTGCAACAAAAGCGGAATGTTTATCGTCAAAAAGAAATGCTGTGCGTGCATTTGGTGGTGGGATCAAAAGGGTGTCGTGTACTATGCGCTGCTGAGCCCGAACGAAACTGTTACTGTTGACCGCTACGAACACCAACTTGACAGTTTGTAGGATGCTCTCACCTAAAAGCGCACCTTAATCGCAAGAACATATCATGAGGTGCCGTTCCACCACGAACTTGCCAGACCCCATGTTGCGAAGAATGTCCTTTGAAAAAATTGCAGTTGTTGGATGGGATCGGCTTGTTCAGCCCGCATACACTCCGGATCTTGCTCTTTCTGATTACCACCTATTCCGGTCCATGCAAGTCAGTTTGGCAGATATACGCTTCCGGAATGCCGAAGAAGTGCGAAAATGGGTGGATAACAGGATTGCCTCAAAAGATGAAGCCTTTTCAAGACCCGGAGTCAACAAGATACCAGAAAGATGGCAAGAAGTTGTAGCTAACGATAGGCAATACATTGGTTAATGTACATTAAGTTTTAATTTTGTAATAAGTATGTTTTTGCGCGCGAAAAACGGCGGAAATAAATGCACACACCTAATAGAAGAATTTGCCCATGACCCCGCCCATTTCCGGCGCATACCTCGCCTCTTAGGAGCGGAGCTCCGCTGGGCTCACATGTGCTCTGTTGCACTTACCCTATGCTCAACCCATTTCAAACTTGACCCGACTTCTCCAGGTGTTTCTTTAGGTTATATCGAATTTCCGTACAAACAAACAGGCAGACAGGCAGACAGAGCGCTTTATACATAGTAAGGATAGTAAGGACCGAACTGTTCAGTTGCACGCACTAGAAAATGACGAATTCTTCCTCTTGCTTTTTATCTTTTTGGAGGTGAAATGCATAATAAAGAATACGCAGAGAAAACGACGAAAACACTGAGTCACTCCTCACGCAGCTGACGACAGCTCTGGAGCGGCAGACCACATCATATATGTGTCACTTATGCGATGTTTCCAACCACCTGTAGCGTAGTTGACACATCGAAAGAAGGCCTTGGGCAAGTAAGCGGGGAGGGCCTATATCGCGAGTGCTGTGATTGCGGAGTGAGTAGCTATGAGTAACACCTGAGATCATATGTAGGTGATGGGTGATATATCATTTCAAAAGAAAAGTTTGCAACAAAGAGCTTAATGACCAGAGTTAACGTTTATATTCGGATTTTAGACAATGAGGATACATTGCGGGTGGCTGCGAATGATAGTATTTGGTGAAGGGTCGAAACAATAACATGTGAAATATGCGATTACGTTCCACCCTCACATACGAGAACAGCCTTGATCTGCAGAAAGGGTGATTCGCATCAGTGCTGAGGCAGTGCTTTATAGCTATGGAACTAAAGTAATGAAAAATATAGAAAATTTAGCTAGGAAACTGTTCTGTTCTGAAAGGTGGAATATGGAAGAGCTCGACGTGAGCCAAGTGTTGCTTTTGTTCGATATTCAAACCACAGCTTTTTGTGGAATGAGATTCACAGTCATCGACTGAGTTTGTATCTCATCATGTTTTACGCATATTATTTATCGAACTTAAGATTAAAAATGCAACTGCTATGTGTCAAGTGGTGGCATCCTCCAATGAGCTACTTGCTGAAACTGAAGTATGCGGATCCGTGAAGACATTTTCATATCTAGAAAATGTTTCGAACGATCGCAACATTGTTGATTTTATGAATATGTGGCTTTCGCTGCTCGTAAATATGGTTAGTAATAATCTTGAAATTTTACAAAGTTTAGGCTCTAAAAATTGCTGCACTATAGTTGTAGGATATCACGGAAAATTCTATCACTTTTGCCGCTGCTTTGCTCCCCCGTTGTGGAGTCAAGATGATGGGCAAGTGCTTCAAGCTCATTCAGGAGATGACTGAACGCTGTCCCGAAGCAGTACGCACCTTTATTTAATTGTTTGTTCATTCGGACGGCTTACAATTTGTAGGTCAACACTGTCCTCATGCTGTACAGCATGTTGTATGCGAAATCGTATTTCGAAATCGACAGACGTTCCATCCTCAAAGCTGTTAACGGTCTTTTCATCAACAGGGTAAACCCTATTACTATTAATTCTAATACTAGATTGATTAAATACTAATATTGCTAGAATTCGCGGTTTGTTGCAGTTTGCTGTTACGCCAGTCGTCAACTTTCTGTCTATTGTGTGTCGACAGCCTGGTGAGGAACGCAGTATTGCATATGATCTGCTTTGTGCTCTAGTTTCGAAGTAAGTGACTATCTTCGCTAAGAAGAAAATTCTGTGGACACTTTCGGATTTGTCCTTCAGATTTCCCACTGCCTTCGACGCTGTGAAACCATTGTCGCTTCCCGTTGAGTCGGATAGTCTTGATCTGCTTGAATGCAAACTCCGGCTCATGGCTGCGCTTTGTATTTCAACGTACGCTGATTAGTTTTTACAATTAACAATTTTGTTTTGCTTTTGTATGTCAGAGTACTGCTGTTTTTTTTTTGAACACCTCAGTGATCGATCCGATGAGCTTCTTCCATCTCTCTCTCTTTTGCTGAAGAAGGAAGCTGCGGTCGTCAGGGCGGCTATTATTGTGGTCCTTGCTCTTTGCAAGGAAGAGGTAAATTTTCCATGTTTATCTCCATTCAACCCATCTATATCCTGAGAGCTACGACGTGACTTTTTCTGAAAGTTTCGTTCGAATTAAGGTTTTTCTATCGTTACGTTCATACATAAAATTCTTCTTTGGAGAATGAGTTCCTCGTTCTTATGGATTAGCTCTTTCTACCATTTCCAGCTCCTTTTTTTCATCTCGTAGTCATTCTCGATTAGGATTTCCCTTTTTATGATGTCGAGAAGAAAAAGATGTGTTTTAGCAAACGTGCGGTTTTTTTTTTGAAGTTTTTCCGTGTGACTGCTTCTCAAAATTATTACTTTGTAGCGCTGGTCATTCAGCGGCTGCTTTCACGTACGTATCTAGGGCTCTATTTGATGCGGCGTTACTGCGCTCTTGTCGGTATTAGGAAATGTCATCTTATGCATAGCTCTCAAGAATTTTTTGCCATCTGGAATGGATCAACGGAAGAGAATGTCGTCCAGCCCCGTAATGCTACTTCATAACGAATCTAATTTTTTCGGGCACTGGCAGCTTCACCTAATGTATTGAGGATCGGATTTCTTGCACTGTCTATGTTCTTCCAAAGCTCACAACTGCTATTTACTGATCACTTTAGATGAGTCTTGTGATCCCTTTCTTCTGTTCCGTAAAAGGGGTAAATGAACCAAACGCTTTTTTTCTTTATCCCCTGCTGCAAATATATGCATTGCGCTAACAATAATTTGAAGTCATATAAGAGACTGGTGCCAATCCTCCTACTCTCTAAAAATGTCATGTGAACTCTATGCCTATGTGATCTTTCAGATCCTTGACGTGGGTACTATTCGAAAGCAGTTGGGCGTTCGAGTTCGACAGACAGAATTTGAAGCCGCTCTTGCTGGTTACTGTGATATTCTCGCCACGGGTGCGACTGCCTCTGGACAAGATGAGGTCTCGTGATTGCCTTCTATTATTTCTTGTAGTTTGTGTCTGAGTGAACTTGATTTCGAGTTTTATAGCGCCTCAGTTTTCGAACTTCTGGTTTGGACTGTAGAAATTCCACATCACCACGTCATTTTTCGTGATGCTAGTCTCAACCTCTAGCCCTATGCCTAATTACTCTACCATTGTAAATACCAGTTGCTAGCAAGAAAGCGCAATCGGCCTCCGCCATTAGCTGAATCGGTGGTTTATATTCGAAAATGTACCTCACTACGTACTTTTTCCGAAACACTTCTATTTTTTCGATTTTCGAACTAATTCACGAGCGCGGCTGGATCTACGTACGGCCCCGGCACAAGAAAATCTTCTGCCCTTGTCATATCACTCTTGCTGTCTGGTTTCTGTCGAATGACTTTGGAGCGCAGTGCTTTTCATGCGTACGTGAACCGTTTTAGGCATAAGTGAATCGAGGAATTTTCAGCCAAGTTCTGGGAACATTGGAAACATTTTGTTATGACAGGATGTCATGACGTTTTTGGCATCTTGGAGGACGGTCGAAATTTTTCTTATCTTTTTACTACTTTTTAAGGCGTTTGTTTTTTCACGTTGTGACAATGCGCAATTTTAAATATCAGATTTTATGCACTTTGAGAGACATTTTTGCTGCTTGGATATTAACTTTTTGACATAGCCTTGCGATCGCACTTTGACTTCATTTGAACAGTTTAGACTTTTGCACAAGAATGCGTGGTGGAGTTGTGGGAAATCACTCAGCTTCGTAAAAATTCTTCTGATACTGAGGAAGCTCGAAGAGCTGCTTGGATCGCATTGGGTCAGTCCGTTTCACTCCTTTTTTTTCCGCCTCGAGTGAAGTGAAATTCTTTGCACGTCATCCACTTTGTTATGGATTGAGGCCGGCTAGAATCTGATAATCGAAGTGTTATGAACCCGACCTGGCTTGTCGCTTCAACCATTTGTTTGTCAGGCTTTCTTTTGTCAAGGACCCTGCTCGACAGTAACGATATAGGTCGCTTGGGTAATCGTGCATTCATAAGGTCGAGTTGGGTGAAAGTTATGAGGAAGTATACCCATTCTTTACGAGCGGTCTTGTGATCGAAGCTTGTATTATTATTCGCCCGGGTCAACGAAGCCCTCCTCTCCTGTTGTTCAGCTACTTGGTAACAGGCTCGTCTGGTTTGGTGCCAGATTCGTATATTGGCTACCCATTACAGTTCGAATACACATTAGAAAATCCACTACGATTCCGAATGAAGCCAGGTGCAGGGTGCATTTCGAAACGGGATAGATTAACGTCAGAGGACTCTATTCTACACCCTTTTTGTCCGCATCTTGGAGCACATCAATTGAATGTAATGTGCGACGGTACGGTGGGGTGTAGAGACTGTTCTCTCACACAACCAGCAACTCACGCAAAACAACGCCATCGTTCGAACGCGTCCGCTTGCTAACGACTAATGGAATTATCAGTTAAGGCATATACTATACCCGGACTTGTTTTCTTCGTCTTCTTCGACCCTCTGACCAAGAATTTTTCTTATCTCTAATACTTACACGTAGGCTCCGCGGAAGATTCGATGGTCTTCTCGAAATTGTCATGCTCAGAAGGGTCAGGTTTAGAGGACAATTTCTGCACACATGATTCTTCTATTGCAAAATTACAATTCTGAATTAAATGCTCTCCGTTGCTTTTTCACCATTCTGCTAAAATTCCGCGCGAGCAGAACATTTTTTTGATAATTCAATTCACTATTTCTAGGGTCTTTCGATGTTGCACTCATTAAAAATGTAATCGATGTGTCTGGAAGCATTCTGGTTGACATATTCAAAGGGCTGAGTAAGAAAGAAAGAGAAGGTATTTTTTCTGCAGGTTTTACCATTTCAGGTAATCATGGAGCTATTTATGAAGTACATGTTGAAGGGTTCGCGATCTTCTTACAAAAACTGATATGCGCCGAGGTCGAGTCTCTGTCCCGTACTCTTTATACTGGCCTACGCATTCGCAAGAGTACTCTGGCAAATATTGTGTATACACTTTATAATGCTTTTGGAAAGACCAATCAAGAGGTTGTTTCCTGGTGTTTCGCGGTCTTTTCATTTTAAGCGCCATATTGCAGGCGCCTTGGTTCTGGCTAGCTACGTTACCTCTTTTTTCTGTGATCGTAGGTGAATGTGGTGAGGGAGCAAAAGCATTGCAGGCAACAAAGCTAATGCGTCGACTTTTAAGAGAGGTTGTTTCCTGTAAACGTTATGGTATACTAGCAAATAGGAAGGATTGGTAAGGTGAATTCAATATTCCTTATTAGGTACCTGCGGAGGACAGCAATCTCGTTAACCTGTTCGCAGGGTGGAGAATATGCGTTGCAACTTTGCTCAGTATCCATGCAGAATCTGGTGATCTTGTGAGGTAGTTTTTTCTAATGCCCATGTAGACTGATAGCGGCGTCTTGTTGGTTTAACACCGTAACCTTGAAAACTGACAGTAATTTTTCGAGGAGTCAAGATCAAGGTTATTCGCGAGATTCTGCTTATCAAGCTGCTTGAAATTTATGGCATAGCTTCCAGAAGCCGGGATTCTATTGTTGAAGAGTGTAGACGGTCATTGAAGGCGAGCGAGTTGGCAGTAAATAATGTTGTTGTCGTGCTGGCCATATTGACAGGAGAGCTGACAAGAATCATGTATCAGGTCAGATGTACAACTGCTTCTGATTTCTAGGGTTCTTATTGTAATGATGTTGTCGTTAAGGAGGTCGAAGTTTTTAAAATACACAGAAGTCGTTTGGTACATTGCTTTTCATGAACTATCGTAGTATTAAAATAGATACTCCGCAATCATCGTCACCATTACAGTTACCTACTGCCGAAGCAATTAATGCGTTTGAAACCTCAATGAGACCATGGGTAATTTCCGTTCTAGAGTTCATTTTTCCTATTGTGTTTGATGACTACAAACCAACAACTCCGCCAATAGCAGAAGTTACTGTGGTGGGTTAGAGTTCCACTGGCCTTCAGTTGTATCTCTTTGATGGACGAAAATCCTTTCATTTCAGCAGAAGCGTTGCGTAAAAACTGCTTTAGCTCGTTCAGCCGCGTGGATGATTTGTTCAAAAGCCTCTGCAGAAGTCAGAAGTTTTTTCGATGATGATTTATTTGCTCGTGTTGTGGACTGGCGAATAGTTTCGAAGGTAAGTTTTGATGTGATAACGAATTTAATTTGTTTATTGCTTTTTTGAGGCGGACCCAGAAGGAAAGTTGTGTGATCTCTTGGCAGGCGAAGAGATGGATCTGTCTTGCACCATTCAAAGGTCAGAACTGTGGCTATTCGCAGCGGCCTTAGGTGACTACTTCTTACTGCCCAGCCATGGGGCATAAACCCAGCTTGTCTTCAACTGATCTTCGCTCAGTACTGTCTGTGCTCAGGAGCGGATGAACTTGTCACCAACAGTCTGAGTCGGTCGCTCTCTTGTCCTGTAGACCCGGAAGATATCTTTGAAAATTCTGTAGTCGAGAATAGAACTGTGGACGAACTTTCTGTGAGATAAATTATCTTATTCAATACCAGTTTTTCATAAGCATTTTAGATGTTAAGGATTTTTTTGCAAAAATCTCCAACTTGCCCCTACGCGTCTTTCAAAAGTATGAGAGACGACTGAAGAATCGCTTCGATCAGATCTGTAGGAATGCTGGGGAGGAAATGAAGAAGAAGTTTTATGAAGGTACATCTCTCCTGAATAAGTTTGCTATCACTCAGTTTTCATTTGCAGGGCTCTCGATGCTAGCATCGGTTTCTTTGTTGACAGTGGCCGTCGATATGCCTAGTGACTATGCTCATTTGCCTGAAAACAGTATACTGCGTGCAGTGATTGCACAATTCGGGTGAGAATGAGTGTTTTAGTTCTACAACCAGGATTGAAGGGAGAAGCGCTAGGATATGTTGCAGCTTACTGTGCAACATGTGCACTAAACCTCGTCAAACTTATGAAAATTGCCGTTCTTCCGGTACGCAAGTTGGCATAGGGCCCAATCTGGGGCCTCATAGCAACTTACGCAAAGTGACAATTTCAGCCTTTTCTTTAAAAATCGTGCTACGATTTCCTAACGCCATCAAATTAATGAATACAATGTTTGTTACATGTTACGTCTTTTTTGACTAATCTCCGGATCTCTTTTGGACCACTTTCCATGCGAACTCCATCACTTCCCGATGAATGCAGCACGTCGGTCGAGAAGTCAATGTGATTAACCACCTAACTCCGGGGATGGGGTGTGGTGCAGTAGGAACGAAATTGTCGCGTCGCGGCGAGAGGGACGCTGCGCGCGAAGGGATATAGCAAAATGCAGCAGCAGGTAAGAAATACAGGAACCATGGAACTAATAGTAGAATCATGCCTAAAGTAAGGATTGTATATCGATTGAGCTGTATGAAGAACGCTAGAGCTGTAATAACGTTGAACGAATGGTTCACGACAGCCGCGTGCGGCGATTCGATTACAGAAAACCGTTCCTTCTGCCCGTCTCCCTAGCTCGGAACTAAGCAGAAGAAAATTCGCGATTTGGGGAGCATTGGAAACGTCAAGGAAGTACAGAACAAGGCAAACAATAGCCAGCAATAGCCGTCAAGACAAAGAAGAAGTGCTGTGTCAAAAAGGTAAGAGCGGAGCTGGTGCTCTTACCTTTTTGACACAGCACTTCTTCTTTGTCTTGACGTACGCCTCAGAAACTTCATAAAAGCGGGATAAGCATTTAGTCAGCGCCACTCGATGCGCTATTAAGAATACGCTCTTCGAAAATTTCTGATAGTGCAAGTACGGACCGTATTCCCCTCTGCGCCTCGAAGAACAAAATTAGCGGCGCAACTGCTAATCTCATGATATAGAGGATCAGTAAAGTCCGGCGATTTTGTAAAGCTTTGGGCCAGGACACTGGATATGCCTCGTGTTTAGCGGAGGAGAATCCAACTTTTTACACTTGCCCGTGATAGGGACGAATTGAGATAAAACTAGTTCTATTACTGCCTTTTCCAGTTCACTGGACTTCTGCATTACCTAAGAGAATCGAAATGAGTTTCTTCAAATTCTGCATGGAAGCGTGGTAGCTCAAAACGCATATATGTATGGGCTAAAATTATGATGACAGCAGCGCGAGCTGACACTAACACGAAGTTTTTTTTAATGAGTTTGTAAATTTCATTCGGTGCCAGATTAAATATTATACATTATCTCCTTAAGGCAGATTATAAATAATGGAAGCGTGGCCACACTGTGTATCAATCCTTACCTGGCATTTAAAAGCGCTTTTGGCACGGGACATCTACAGACGACTCAATATAATAACAAGGCAGCCGGTGTATTCAACCACAAGACGCGTTCAAGGGTTGGGAACACCTTCAGATAGAAGGGAATAAGAAGGTCACGTTTACATTTAGGAGTGCTGTTAAAGGAACAGTTCACGATAATTCAAGGGGCGAGAGAACCCCGCTTTTCCGCCCCTCCGCGGTGATGCTCGCGAAGGTCATCAGAGAAAGTTAGTGAGCCTAGGATTGTATCACTTCCATTTCTTTCAGCTCATGGAAGCAGCCTTTGAGTTCAGGAGAAGGATGCATATTTGTATAACTGTTCTGGCGTATGGGTTTGTAATAACAACTTGCAAGGCGTGGCAGCTGGGTAGGCTGCTGGGGTTTCTTTGTTAGAATCAAACCCAAATTACTTCTCAAATATTTCTTGCTATTAGTCACTCCAATGCAAGCTTTTCGCTTATGTGTACTGAGACGCTTTATTTTGCAACCAATCCGCTAGACTATATTAGAGAAATTGCTTTCACGTTTTCAGTGAGAAGTCTCAGTGCGGAAGAGAATGTCAGCATGAACTGCTTCCTACCTTGCTTGGTCATATACGTAGCGATGGTCGTCGTCTTCCACCGCTAGATCTCCAGTTCATGCTAACTTTGATTGACTATTGGAACAACGAGCAAGCTCGTCTAAATCTGCTTCTGCTTGCCATGGAGCAAAAAGATGCGCAGGTGTTTTTTTCTTCTTTTCTTATCTCGACATCTGCGAAACACTGATAATGCAATTTTAACTTATTTCAGATATTATTTTATTTCAGATATTGTACGAACTCACTTCTCCGCAGTTGCTTAACACTTCTGCTACATTCACTCCTTACTGGACAACAATCTCGCAAAATCTATCTGCCCTTACAGTTCTACCTGCATTCCGGGCTAAAGCAGTGTTGAATGGTTTATTGCGTTTCGCATTACAAAATGATGATGAGGGGGACGGAATTCTTTCCCGTATCAAAGATATCAAAAGAAGTCAGGTTCTCTTTTGTCAACTCTTTATAATTAGATCTTTTGCTCGTTTAATCCAAAAGGGGTATGTACAAGGTCTAGTGCGCATTTAATATTGCAATACACTCGAAGCCGAGTTGTGGAGGACGCATGAAATGGAATGAGTTTCGCTTTTCGAGCGACTTTTCATTTCCAGATTTGCTTCAGTCGCTTTGCCTTGTTAGGAAGGAAAACCGATTCTTTGCGCTGATTCGTGGTACACTCCCACATGTTTTAGGTGGTTTTCGACTGCTTACTTGCCCATGTTCCTACTTTCGACACTTCGGCTGATCTTATGCACAAAACACTCAACTCGGGTGTAGTCGATCAGCGATTCCATGGTCGAGTTTCGAAGTGAGTATATATGTGAATGCTTTTTCGAGAACAACATATGCTCGTTCATATTTCAAGGAATTTCGATTTTTGGATGGAATGCAGTGGGCTGGCCGAAGGAAAGATATCTAGCCTGGTGGACAGATTCGCGGAAGAAGCTCCAAAGTCGTGAGTGTTATTGCTGTGCTCTCGGCTTTTTTTCTTTTTCAAGTGGAATTATTTTTTGAAAGCCAGCATAGGTTTTAAGGGTGACTGGTTTCCTACATAGTTTCCTACATACATACATACTTCTTGCATATGCCTTTTTTAGCTTAACATTTTTTGCCAATCTGGCTGTTTTGCTCAATATTCTTGGTGGCTCTCGGGAGATGATTATCGAGTTCGGTCTCAGTGCCTCATTCTCACTCTTGCAAAAACTAGGGCCACTCATCGTGCATTGTGTTTGAGTTCCGTCTAGTCATGGTAGACTTAGCGCATCTTCAGTGTGTCATGTATGACATGGCTGCAGTTAAAAGTAGAGGAAAAAAATGAAGACGGTAACGAGGAAGGATCGTCAGGCAGAAAGCAGTTAGATCCGTCAGGGTCAGCTACCTTACTGCACATAAGCCTCTTTCACCGGTTCACTACAGATATTTTGTTCCGGAATTTTCAAAATTTTGGCTAGTTATTAATCACCCTGCGTTGCTCTCTAATGAGAAAAAAAATATGTTCTAGAAAAATCAGAGCACATTTCTATTGAAGATAGCTTCACGCAATCAAGCGAGAGGCATTTTCCCAAGGGATCGATTTTTAGTATAATTACGAAGTCTTATGGAGTTAGAGAATTCAAGCAGTTAGCGCTTTCACAACACTGTTTCATTTCAGTTTGCAACACTTTTCTTTCACTGCGTAATATTGTCTCGTTTTAGGAATGTGATGCTGTCGATTTTCGGGTACTGCTCTATATTTATTTCACTGCAGAGCCGTCTTGATAAGCTTGTTGATTTACTAAGTGTCGGCAAAATGCTGCTGAGTTGTCAAAGGCCAGCGAAGAATGTTGTAAGTCACTGTTGTGAAGTACATATTTTTGTCAATCTTATGCTGGTGACAAATGACCAAAACATTTTGTAGTACATTTGCAGTGTACTGCTTTCAATGCAGGGATTCATATAGAGAAATAGAGGAGCGGCAACTTTGAGTGCACCGGGTTAAAGGCACAGTTCGCGATAAAACTGGTTTCTGAAATTTCCTCATAATAAGATTTCGTCAACTATACCATATCTGCCGCTGCTGGATCGGGAAACGGTCTAGTTAGGGCGTTATAAAGGTTCAAGGATTGCACCATGTGTATCCTCGGACGAGTTCCACCGCCATTGTAAAGGCTGCACCGTTCACAATGGGCTCTTATGTTGAAATCTCGAACAACTTTTCATGACCCATGGCGGCAGTGAAAGATTTCTGTACAGTTCTGGCTTGCTGAAGTCAGTCCTTTGCGCAACTGCAACAACTGAAATCTCGTCCGAATACCTATTCCATATTTTTTCCGTCATGGTAATCTCGTCCAATCTCTATTTTACTTACTTTTGAACAGCCATATTTTTCTCGAAATCGGCGATTTCTCTCGCTTTCTTCGTTATCGATAAACTATTCCCAAACTATACTACCGCTTTCCGAATAAAAAAGTATACCTCGAAATTATCGTGAACTGTGTCTTTGAAGAAAAAGAGTCCGAATACCGTCGTACTGATTGTTTTCATGGAAAAAAATTCCGGAAATTCATAACTCCGGTTCCCCTTGACAAAGAGTTCAAATTTGTAGGAGTACAGGAGGCAGGATAGGAACACTTATGGTGGGCGGTAGGACCAGACTCCGCCCACAGGGGCGGGATTTGTGCGGAATAAATCTTAGAGCGGAAGATACAACTTCAGTTTCCGTGGACCGAGGGAGTTCAAATCTAGTAGGAGCACAGGAGGCATGATGGTAACACTTACGGTGAGTTTTGGGACAGGGCTCCACCTTTAGGGGGCGGGGCTGACAGAAAAACTCGAATTGGACCTAGAGCGCCAGAATTCGTTAGTGGTACAGGAGGTAAGATGGGAACACTGATAATAGGTGGCAGGGCAAGACTCCGCCCACAGGGGGAGGCTTGCTCAAAAAATACGTATTGGGCAATAGAGGGCTAAAATTTGGTGGAAGAACGGAAGGTAAGATGGGAATACTTATGGTTGGTGACAGGACTAGACTCCACACACAAGGACGACAATATTTTATTCGGCCTTCAGTTGAATCTTCAATGGGCCACTATTATCAAGATGAACCAACTGATCGAGACTTCTATTAGGTTGATGTATAATTATTGCGCATTTTTTCGCGGCTCTTTTTCTCTTGAAAGAATTTGACCTTCGAGTTCGGGTTTTTTCTAGAAATGATCTACTTGATTTTTTCTACAAGAATATACTCGAACAACCATCCGTATATTCGCGAAATCAGGCTTTACTACTTCGAGAAAGATTGGAAGGTGGCGCATTCATTCCGCGATCTCAGTAACTTTTCAGCGATCGTTCATTAGGTGGTCTAGTGAAAGTACACATGATGTCCTGGTGGTCAAACACGGTCGAATACGGTCAAACATTTTGATATTTTCCATTTCTCTGCATTTTACCTGCCTCTATATATTAGGTTGATGAATAATTATTGTGGATTTTTACAGCAAATTTTACTTAAAGAAACTACAGAAATACTAAGCAAAGACATATTCAAATAATTACTCCGAAACTTACTTACCATCTATGTCAAGCACTGCTTCCCACTGATTAGTTAGTCGGATCCCAAAAGCGAAGAAGATTTGATCGTTACGGGCGATCCACGCCTTGACATCCGCCATCAAGTCATCCAAATCGACGTAGCTTCTATTCCCTAGCCATTTTTTCGATGAACGGTTGACGAGATAATCCATAAAAGTTTCTGCTGGTGAATATGGCAGATTTAGGGGCAGATCCCATTTCTTGGTTGGCTTTGGCTGATTGTTCCATCTCCGGAAACTTGCTGAGATCGCGGAATGACTGTGCCACCTTCCAATCTTTCTCGAAGTACTTAAGCCTAATTTCGCGAATATGCGGATGGTTTTTTGAGTATGTTCTTGTAGAGGAAATCAAGTAGAACATTTCTAGAAAAAGCCCGAACTCAATAGTCAAACACTTTCGGGAGGAAAAAAAAACCGCGAAAAAATCCGCAATAGTTATGCATCAACCTAATAATTATAGGCATAAGCATCGACACATACTGACTACCATTTGCATGCCACAAGGAGCGAGCTGTTTGCCGATTACTACAACTCTATCATTAGAGGGGGGGGGGGGGGGGGGGGGGGAGTGCGGCGTTAGCCGGGCGACCCGTTTGGTTAATTTTAAGATGACCACATATCGTGACATCTAACAAAGGCATAAGCATCAGCACTTTTTGAGCACCACTTGCATGCTCCGTTAGTCCTCTGTTAAATTGCGTGTTTCGAAAAGTATTATCTGTTCTAAATAAGGTGGGGCTGATTTGTCGATTATTATAAGTCCGTTATAAGAGGGAGGAAAGCTGGGTGTAAGTCGGTGGCGCGACTGGTGAGTAATAACTGTGAACAATATTGTTGTTGTTTTAATCCAGCTATTAGGTGGTTAGGAAAGTAATTACGATTTTGGACCGTTCCACGAAACAGTTTTTCTTTCACTGAACGGACCGTAATTAATGGTATATAACCGATTTTTATTTGATAACCCTTTGCCTTCCTTCCTAGTTTACCAAGCTCGCCCCTCGTAGAACTTTTGGGGAAAAAACTGGACCACGTAAGTGTGATATCTTCATTTTCGGCAAGGTTTTCCCATTGAAAGGCTTTTGTAACGACCGAAATAAGTAGGATTCTGATCAAGATCGTAGGGTGGCTGAAGCACTTATTCTCAATCTGGCTTCCATAATTTTTGCTGACATGAGTCGCCAAAAATGTGTGCGATCTGAACTCGCCATAGTCATTACTCCCTTGTGACTCGCTAATTTTGTGAGATCTCTCAACTGCTCCATGAATTTCTGATGATCAGAGGTCCACGTTAACATACTGATCCCTTGAGAACACTTTGAACCATGTCTTATCTTTGTAATTCCGTAAAGTTGGTGTCGTTGCCTCCTTCATTGCATATGAAGCGCAGATCGCCGCCACTTTCTTGCAGCTTCGAGTGTATCTCCCTCAACTCACGTGGCATTTGAACAGCTGGCTTTAAAAAAAAAGCAACTACTTCCAAACAAGCCCAATACCAATTATTCGACCCTTAGGTATGGAAGGCTTAGTTGGCCTAGGCGAGTATCGATCCAGTATCACACACGCATGGTGTAGGGATCGATTCGATCCCTACACCATGCGTGTGTGTCCCTTTTGCCTCTACTCCACCTTCCCCCATCTGTTACTGGGTAAGACCGGGAATATTTGGTTAAGATTCGAAATATCTAAACTCTTCAAGCGTCATCCAAGATCACAATGTGCAACTATTCTTTTTCATTACCAAGGGAACCAATAAAAGGTCAAAGGAAAGATTTCTCAAAAACGCTAATGAAACAAGGGTGGCAAAAGATACAAAACTCGTTACTGCGATCTTTTCCATTGCGAATAACTGTAGCAGATAGATTTGGAAGAGAAATAAAGGTCTTGCAAATCTCAGGACTCCGTTCTTCCGATTTCCTCACGCTGCCTAAGGCTTACACTGTTTCACACCCTGCTTGTATAAAACCTCTTCAGGTTGAATTTGACGATGTTCTGATTTTTTTATGACAGCCAAAACTTCCTATACGTAATGCTACTTGGTAGTTTTGATTCGATTTCTTTGACCACCCCTTGTTGTTGTGGTGCTCGTTTGAGCATTCGCAGACATGACTTTCTCTACTACCAAAGCTAGTCCTTCTACTGCTTCTAGTTTTCAAAGTAGTTGCTCCTTTTATGAGAGTCACAAACATGCTTTCAAACCGAACTTTTTTTTTCCATTTCAGGAGGCTGTTTTGAAATTCCTCCTAGCTTTAATATGCTCTACGTGCTCAGATATACCACTACATTGGCTTTCCCAAGTAAGTGGCTAATTCCCTCCGTTTTCCTTCCAATCATTCCTAATGTTCTAATGCTCAGGACGTAGATGTCTTAATATTTGCTCGGTGGCGATACTATTGGAAACGTATTGTTAAGATCCCTCAGTTTTGTGAGCATTTCGATATTGTAAGTCTTTAACAATATTTGTTTTACTAAGCGAACATGGTTTTCGAATTTTTGTCATCCGATTACGGTTCAATATACACTAAATGAGTGATGTTTCCGAATTTTTATTCAGATTGTTGCCTTCCTTATTCCGTGCCTTCTAATGGACGATCTAGCTCCACCTGCGCATAATGCAGTGAAAGGTCATTTTTGTACTTTTTTCGTTCCTTGGTTCTTTTGCAGTACAATAATTACTTCGTACACATCCTTGGATTTAATGTCCATGGTTGACTATTTCAGGCATGCTTCTATATATTTTGGCATCACAACCGGAAATTGTTCGTCGACATCTCGAGGATAAACATGATGTCTGGGAGAAATTGGTATTGTAATGTTCACGGGTGCACCAAAGCTGTTATTTTTTTGTATAAAGAGTTGCTTCCTGGAGAAGTTTGATCGCTGTCTTGATCAGGATATTTCTCAATTGAACAGCTTGAAATTGGTTTTGTGCCCCTATCTACGAGGAGTTTATTGGAGTTGCTAACAACACTTTTAAGAAAAAACTGTAACTTTGAAAGAACACTCTTGTTGTCATTTTTTCTTCATCTTCATTATTCTGGCCTTTCCTTGAAAATGTTTCGGACGACATTCGCTAGAGAATGAAATGTGAGGCGGTCAAGTGGATGTGCCTGAAAAGTTTTCTTGGACACATTGTTCATCCAAAAATCGTGCCAATACTCGCGGGTGCCCCATTCATCTTCTCTATGAAACTGATTGTGAGAGCCAGGAAAATTGTTTTCTTTAATTATCGCACTCACTACTTTTTTTTTGTATGGCAATGTTAGGCAAAAGGTCATGGTTTTCCTTAGAA